>BSSO01002644.1:0-18665 GCA_030267885.1 Mesembryanthemum crystallinum
ATTTCCTCTTCTATTTCTTATTTACCCTTCCCCAATGTCTGTTTTCCCATTCCCCTATCGAGTTGAAGAACATCAATGCTCTACTCCACTCTCATCTTCCTCCAAATCGATAAGTTAGCTTGTGCATTTCAAATTGTGTAGCATTCTGTCACGAACCGTGGTAGTAGGCTTATGATTGTCGAGGTATGTGTATGTTTGATTTAGGGTGAGTAAATTAGGGTTTATCTTCAAATTTTTCTTGAAATCTACTCAAATGAAGTGAAGCCTTCTCCTTTCAGCCAAGAAAAGATGCTATGCTAGAGAGTTGAGCATAGTTACAATGGTGGAAAGAACGTTTCAGGGTACTAAATAGACAAAAAAAAAAGAAAAAAAAAAAGAAAAAAAAAGAGAGAATGTGTGTTCAAGACTGAGAAAGATGAAGATTGAGAAAAAGAGAGAGTTAGCTTCTGATTTTACAGCTTCAATGGATTTACTTAGGAGATAGAAGGTTCAATGTTTGGATGAGGGGAACTTGAGCAGCAGCATAGTGAAGAGGAAGATAGGGAGGGAAAAGAGATGAATGGGGGATAGTTGGGAAAAATGTCACTAAATAATAAAAGAGGGGGGCATTTATTAGAGCAAGGGCAATTATGTCTTTTCAAGTGGCTTTTAGGTCGGAAATGGCCATAAGGTAGTCATCGGCAATGGGAAACACAATATAAGGTAGTCATTTTTAAAAAAATGTTTTAAAAGGTAGTTATTCGCAAAAAGTGGAACATAAAATGTAGTTATCGGCATTTTTTGTGTGTGTGTGTGTGTGTTTTAATGATAATGACAAGTTTGTCTCGCATATGTGGATACATGAGTTTTTTTAGGTAAGAAAGAAAAACACTCGGAGCCTCATCTCGAGGCGGGATCCTAGCGGAAGGACTTATGCCCCTCAAGGCTCAGTCCGCAAGCATCCTCCCAGAGGATGCTATCAAACTGGACAAACTCGGATTTAGTCCAAAGAACAGGGTTCGGCGATGAATGAGCAACATCCGCCATCCAATCAACCGCTCTGTTACCTTCCAAATAGATATGTTCTAACAGAGTTGAATGCGCTAAGAATCTACGCACAACGATGATTAGATTAGAAATTTGCCAAGGGGTTGTAATCTCACCTTTATAGCCTCGATAACCAGAAGGCTATCACCTTCTACATGGGAATGTTGATATCCCAAATTGACGGCCATCTTTACACCATACATGAGTTTTGTTGCTATATATTACTCCATCCGTCTACTCTAACTGTCATACCATTTTTGCACAAATTTTAAGAAACAAAAATAAGGGTTTATTTTTCCAATTATGCCCTTTGAGATAGATGGTCGATAGAGGAGAGAGAGAGAGAGAGAGATAAAAATTAAAAATTGAAGAGAGAGGTATATAGTGGATAGAGAGAGAAAGAAAAAGGGATTAAAAATCAATTTTCTTTTTATAGTTGGTTGATTGATGAATTTTTAATTGTTTAAAGTAGATAGTGGAGAGTATTATGGAGAGGATTGTGGAAAAAATTTGGTTTGTAAAAACATTTAAAGTTGACTCAACTTTTTTTGGTTTGATCACAACATTTAGAATAGACGGATGGAGTATATTGTAGGTTTCCTTTTATCGAATTGTATATTATTAAGTACTAACTAGTAACTAGGATAAATTTCAAAAAGGGTAACTGAGGTTTGGGGTAATAATAAAAAGGGTGCCTGACATTTACCTATGGGATTTAGGGTACCCAACCTTTTAAACTAATTCTCATTTAGGGTCCGATTGGCTGACGCCGTGAAAAACTTTGTTAGACATTCTAAAAAGTTTTGAGTGAATATGCAATCCGAGAAAGGTTTGCATTACAAAAGGGAAAGAGTTTGAAGAGAAATTTTGGGCTACTTGTAAGAGGGTGAACGAGGTTGAAAATGATCCATAAAAAGAAGAAATAGAGGCTGAAAAAAGTCCATGGAAAGTCTATACTTTATTACTTGTTGATGGCATACCTATCATATCAAAATTCTTAGAGATGAGCACACTTGTACAAGTGCTTTGGCTCTAGGAATTGTAGAAGTCCTCAAGGCATATTTTCAAGAAAATCCTAATGCGAGTGTCAACATCATGAAATAAATTTTGACTCACAATTCTCAAAGAGTTTTCATGACGTCAGCCAATCGTACCCTAAATGGAAATTCAAAAGGTTGGGTACCCTAAATGAGAATAGGTAAACGTCAGTCACCCTTTTAAATATTACCCCTAATGACAGGTATCTTTTTTGAAAATTTTCCTTGTAACTAATACCTAAAACCATTAATAATCCTTATTGTCATAGTTTTTTTTAAAGGATCATTGTTGATTATTTTTTTTAATTCTTTATTTGAATATGTGCGTGTGCATTTTTGCATTATTGTTTGATGATTCTTTAATTGTTCAATATTTTGTATATTAGTGTGTATTTGCACCTTCTATATTTATAGTGTGTTCAACCTCCTTCTTTTATCTAAGGATTTTTTTGTCGAAAACTACCTTACATTTTGCGGAAACTATCTTTTATAATTATTTTTGCGAAAAACTACTTTATTTGAGTGAAATGTTTGTGAATGACTACCAATTAACGGATTTATAGCTAATGGGTGTTAAATTAAACCGAAAATGATAGATTTGCCCTCTTCCCCTCGCACATTTTGACTTCCAAAATTCATACCCTTAGATTGTTCTAACTATCATCTCCATCCATGAAACCCCTTTCTTGGAACAGGGAATTGGAGAGAGAAATAGCATGAAAAGTGAGTGTCTAAAACGAGAAGAAATAGGATTGAAGAATTGAACGAATGGCCCGCATCTTGGTTCTTTGATTCTTTCTCTCACCAAACCACGTAATTAGAGCTTTAGCAACAATCTGAGATGAGTAATAACTAATAAGCATTAGAAACCCATTAATATCATAGTCCCCCAATTAAATCCAAACGTATATCTACTCTTTTCCCCCAATTTGCTTGTGGGCTTTACTTTTGAGGAGGAAGAAGAAAGAGACCAGGAACACAAAAATCAATCAATCTATTAGCATCCTGAAGCGGGAAAATTTAGGAATGTGTTCAACCAAAATATAAAATTGAGAAGATTTTCATAATATAACTTGTGGGAACAAAAAAGAAAATGCAAGCCAAATTCCAATTGAAGCTCCTCAATTTGTTATAATGGAGTGATATTGTGATGATTTGGGGGAGATGGAAATCAAGACGGAAACCTTCCATCCCAATGAAACAACCACGATGGTTTTACTGCACAAAATAGAGTGAGAGACAGGATGTGGACAGTGACAAATAGACTTTAAAGAGGGATAGAGATCGAGTGACCTTGAAGAGATAGAGCTGTAATTTTTTGTTGATAAGGAAGAGTACTGATGGTGAGAGAGGGAGATCGGTTGAGGGAATTGAAGGAGGTCATGTGATAGGCACAATGGTGAAAGTAGGGGCAAAAATGTAAATTCATTGCAAGCAATAACAACACTTAACACCGTTAGCTGTAAATCCATTAGTTGGTAGTCTTTCACAAACATTTCACTTATATAAGGTAGTTTCTCGCAAAAACAAGTTTAAAAGGTAGTTTCCCACAAAAAGTGGAAAACTTAAGGTAGTTTGAGACAAAAAATTCTTTCTCTAATTAAATAATTGCTCTTAATATTTTTTAGTAAGTTGTAGAAATGTTTGCACTATCAATATTCTAATATTCTAAAACTTAAGCTTGATTGCAGGGACTATTTCATAAATTATTACCAATAAATTAATATTTTAGTGCTATTTGGTATAGTTTCTACCATTTTTAGCTTATTCTTTACAAATATCTATTCTTCTCCCTCACCATTCTTCACTTCATCCTCCTATGGGAGCTTCTAAGAAACTAGGATGAGTTAGAAATAAAAGCTCTTTTTCTAACCCCATTTTGGTTTCTTAGAAACTCAAAAGTGATGCGGGAGGTGATAGGGATGAAAGAATTGTGAATGAGAAACTTGTCATTTTGAAAATTAGACCAAACGACACCTATACATCGAATAATTTCCTTAGAACTTTATGATATATATTATTTATACCTCATATTGTCCTATGTTACTCTATATACCATGTTACATATGAGCACTCCAAATCAAATTATGGAAAAATAATATAAAAAAGACATGGGGAAAAAAAGAACTTCACCATCTTTTTTCACTTCTAGAACTATACTTTTAAAATATTCAAAATATGCATATACAAATGGTAAAGATGACGAGGGTAGAACTATTAGAACTACTTTTTATTAGTTAAGTTTTTGCCAGTGTTGACGAGTTCCTTCTTTGGAGTAATTGATGGGCAACTCCCAACGCACGACCTCAAATATTCCACGAATAAGCTCAAGTAGGTGCTCCCCAAGAGGTTTGAAGTTGTGACTTAATGTATAAGCATTAGATTTGCTTACCAGTTCGCCAAACACCTCTTGAAATTCCTTTTTATTTTAAGGTGTGGTTAGATAGACGTATTTGGAAGTTGTAATTAGTTCCCATAATACCTATATCATAAAGTAATAAAAATATGCTTGTTTGCAAATTAAACTTCCACCTAAACATTGGAGAAGTATGGAAAATATTTGATTCTCATAGAACTAGTAAAATATTTTTATGTTGACCAATATGTTGATTATTATTGATGTTTCAATTGCCTAGCAACAAATTAGCAATCTACCAAGGTTAATTAGTAGTCGCAAAAAACTGTCTTAACAAATAATAGTGTAATTGATATCTATAAAAATACTTTCTCAGTTCTACTAAAACTTTACATCGGTTATTTTGGGTGTTCCACTAAAATCTTCACATGTCTTAAGATGGAAAGGTTTTTCCATTGAAATTGCATAACTACCCACTAAAACTTCTCTCTCATCCTTTTTCCACATTATTTATTCAACACTAGCCAAAGGGCATTAAGTCATATACCATTCCAAACTCTTAAATCTAAGTGCAAAATTAGGATGTAAAGATTTTAGTGGAACGGATGGAGAATTTAAGTTTCAACTCTATATTACATTTTCAATTTATGCTTTTTCGTTGGCATTTACTTTGCTAAAATAGATACAATATTATCATTTTTCTATTCTTTTAGTGCCCCCCCACCCCCACCCACAAGTACGTACTTTTTCTTGCTAAAAGCATGTATCGAATGAGGGCACCTTCATGCCGTAGGTGAAGTCGATAATTCAACTATTATAAATGAAAAAAGTTGTTTGTATTTTACCCTTTCACGAGCAGACATGGTGCAAGCAACAACTATATTAAAATTTAATTTAATTTTATTTATTCTATTTAAATTTCCTCATCATATTTGTTTCTGGTTTTTTCTTGATAAAAAAACAAAAAAAAAACTTACATTGCCATTTCCAACTTGGAAATTTGTACGTCACCCGTCTTTCAATAATCACTATAATCATTCAAAATTTGTGAGGACAAGGGATAAGCATTCTATAACAAGGCAAAACATGAATATCTAATCAGATCAAGTGTGATTTACTTTTAAAAGTTACAGTCCTCCTTGTATATAGGGAGAATTTGCACCGAAACCTCAAATTTAAAGAACCTCTAACCAGTCGCTTCCATTTCATTTATCTCTTTCTTCTATTGTTGTAGATTTTTACTTGAAATCACATAATCAAATGCATTTCTTTGTCTTATCAAGTTTAGGGGCGCTCTCAAGGAGTGTATCCCATTTTTCTTGCGGGTTTGAAGCACTTGCTTATGAAGGTCTAGGTGATCATTTTACTCATTTGAATTGATTGTTGTCCATGTAATCAAAATTAATTGTGATAAAGGGAAGCCGACAAATTTTTCCAAAACAACTGAAAAAGAAGTTCTCCTTCATTATTGCCTACCCATTGTGACACGATTCATTTTAAATTCAAGGGGAACAAGAGTAGGTATGTGTTCTAAATAGCATATATGTAATTGAATAATTGATATGGTTCTTCATCAACATCATATGCTTGATTAATAACCACAACGACAAATAATGGCGTTCAAGAGGCAACCATTCTTGCACCCATCAATGTCATCAAGGTCGCTTTCAACGGGGAGGTTGGGAGAGGTCGTAGGTGGTACAACGGCAGAATGTGCTGCAGTGTCATGTTGCTTTCCTTTCACTATTGCCAATTTATTTGTCTTCACTGTTTATAAGGTCCCAGTTGGGATATGTAAAAAGACGTTGCAACGACGCCATAGACGACGGTCGATGAAAAATGGACTATTACCAATGCCAACATCAACCACCTTTGTTGATCACCAAGACTGTGAATTTGGGTGGTGCCCGATAGAGTTTAAAATGCCCCTTGAGGTAGCCTCAGAAAGCAAGGAGGTATCAATGACTACGACAAACGAGGAAATAATCGACCATGATTTAAAGGAACTGGAAGATGAGATGTGGGAAAAATTCTACAACACAGGCTTTTGGAGAAGCTTGTCCCAAAGGGGTACATGATTTTATATTATGATATTTTTCTTGCTAATTTAATGGGTCTGTTATTCAATTTTGAGATTATATTATTATGTAATCTTAAAAAAATGTTCAATAGAATTGGTATTTGATCTACTCACTAAACATTGATGAATATTATGCTTCAACCAGTTTATTATTAAATTGTTTGGTTTGAAATGAGAAATATTAAGAAAAGAAAGGAAGTGATTGGAAATGGTAGCAAATGAACACTAATAAAACTCCATTATCACTTTCCTACCAAATCGATGAGAAATGGAAGGTAATGAAGCCAATGAAGTGTGAAAATGAACTCAATTCCTTTGAATTCTTTCTTATTAAATCAAATAACAGAAATGAGTATTACTTTATTTTCCTTTCTCTTCTATTCTTTCCCTTCCCTTCCTTTCTTTTCCTTTCCTATCGTGGTATAAAAACAAACACACAATAACTAATTAAGGGTATGTTTGACACCAAAAACAAAAGATAGCTTTTGAGCAAAAGTTACAGCTTGAACCTTGCAACTTGTTCATTTTTATCTTAGCTACCAAACATGATTTTAGCAACAGCTACAGCTACAGCTGATTTTTGAAAGCTATTTGTAGTAGCTTTCACTTGACAACTAGATTTTGAGTAAAAGTTACATCTTGAAGTTGCATCTTGTTCTTTTTTCTCTCTGCTACCTAACAAGATTTAAAGCAACGGCTCACATCTACAGCTAATTTTGCAAACATACCCTAAAAGTTTATGGTTATTTATGCCAGTAAAACATAATGATGCAATGGAGACGGGTAACAATGAGTAGAGAAAATATATGTCTCAAACTTTATTTGTCTAGAAATGGGGGAAATATTTTAATTCCAACTTATAAAATTCAAGAAAATAATCCTAAAGTTTCATATTTGTTTTGATTTGGCACCCAAAATGAAAGGAAAAGGTGAAAATAAGGAAATAAAAATTTGCTCCACTCTTTATCTCATTCTCCAACATTGTAGAACCTAACATCCGAATTATCGGATGCTAATAACGAATCCACCATAGCCCTTACTTGAATTCAAGCACAAATTAGAATAAGCACCTATATGCAAATTCATTGACATTTGAGACTTCCCTTGTTATCCTTCTAACAAATTATCGAAATTCTACATGATGATGGTGATATTGGTGGCAATAGTGAAGGTGGAGACTGTGAATTAGTGATTTGATGTAAGGAGTTGGCAATTTTCTAAATGAGGATAGATTGTCAGGCCTTGAAATTCATCAAGTGGTGATTAAGACAATGTTAATCAATTATCTACATTATTGACGAAAATGGAACTAATCCCCCACCTATGTTGTTTTTGTTGTTGTTCGTTCTCCATCATCATCCTTCGGAATCTTAGTCAATAAATTTTGGGATTGATGAGTAAAAATGATCGTGCTAAGACGGGAAGAGAGATAAATGTTAGAGGCTAAGAAAAGAGTAAGACACTGACATAATAAACTAATAAATTAATAAACAATCTATAAATAAAATACAAAACTTAAATTTATATTATTATTTCAAAAATGTTCTATAATATGATCTGTAAAGCATCCATTCAACTTAAATAGACATCAAAAAAACTTATTGTCTAACGTTATGAGTGTTCTCAATTTCTCCCATCATACTTGGATAAGGTCATAAATTACTAATGCATCAAGAATGCACCATAAAACACTCCAATAGCATGGGCAATGAGAAGCTAAAATTCTTGTATAGCTTTTCCATGCCACATCATGCCAAGCTACAACCTCTCATAATAGCAACAAATTTAATTTAGTCCACAAACTACTCAAACACATCATTATTTTTTGTTACACAATCTTGTACACAACTACCGCACATAATAATTTTCATATAGCAATCAAAACCAACATAATATTTACCCATCAATCTAATACTCATGTATTATTCGAAAAAGTATTACAATCATACAGATAGCAATACACGCGAAATGATTTCCTTACAATAATTAAAATCAAAAGAGCATTCACACATCAATCTAATACTCAATATATTGTTCGAAAAAATATCACCAATCATACAGATATCAATACACATACGGTATAATATTCCCCCCTAACCTTGAAAAGGAAAAAGAAATAAAAAACCTTGGGGCCTGTTCGGCAAATTTAAGGCTATGTTCTTCTCACTTATTTTTCCTTAAATTCGGTTCAATTCAGTATAAATCAGTTCAGTTCAGTCCATTTTAGTACATGTAGGAATGTATCACTAAAAGAACTTTTTATTCAAATATAATTTAACAATGATTCATGTGTCATTGAAAAGATCTCGATAAATACTTTCAAAGGAGTCCAATATTGAATATGTTTTAACAAGTTATAAATAACTAATGGTTAAATTGAATAAATCAAATAATTCCAGTTCAGTATTAATCAGTTCAGTTCAATTTAAATTACTTCAGTCCAGTTTGAATAAGTTCAGTTCAGGTTTCTTTTTAGGTGAATAGAACACATCCTAACTGTGGTAGTAGCTGGTAGCCGTTCTACTTTAAGCGTTTAACAACTTGACAAGACAAGGGGTAAGAGTGGTTTATCTACCTCGCTCTTTGATATCTCCGTCCCTCCTCCCACCTTAATCCCAACGGACTCTCTCTCTTTCAAACTCCCCACAGCGATCTTCCTCTCTCTCTCTCTCTCTCTCTCTCCATTTCTCTCTCTAAACTACGCAACAATGGAGCTCTCACTCTCTCTCTCCCTCCCTTCATCTTCTTCCGCCATTGCCACCAGATCAAACCAGACCTTCGAGCTCGCCTCAATCAACCCCTCATCAAAGCCTCTCAACCTCCGATTCTGCGGCCTTCGACGGGAAGCTCTCCGGTTCACCGCCGATTGCCGTCGAGTTCGCCTCTCGAGCCACCGAGTTCCGGCCCGAGTCACCGCCGCTTTGTCTGCTACCAATGGGAGCGCTCCCAAGTCGTTCGATTACGACCTCGTTATCATCGGTGCTGGCGTTGGTGGTCATGGCGCTGCTCTTCATGCTGTTGAGAAGGTGATGTATTGTTTTTTTTTTTTTTTTGAATCAATGATTTTTGGCATAATGTGATTTTGTTGTTTGCTGGATCACGTAATTGGAGCATTTTGAATTTGTGGGGAAATTAAAGATCGCTGTTTAGCTATTTTTAGCTACAGGCTACACTTAGTATTTTTAGTGAGACATATGGTTGTTTGAGTCAGTTTTTTGTATGATGCAAATTTGAATATGCTGGATCACGAAATTGAAGTTGAAAATTGGGTGATTCAAGCTCAGTATTCAGTTCAAAATTTAACCCGATTTTAGGCACTTGAAGGAATTCCGTTAAGACTAAAGTATTTGTTGTGTAGACTGAATGCAATGAAGTTTGTGGGCATTGACGTTGGAGGGAAAAATCCTTAAAATGTGAAGGAGTTATGAAGCAATGCCTTGGTTTGCAATCTATCCAGTGGCGCCAATAGTCTATTATGCTTTGCGAGCCATTAATCTCACTTTTGCTCTTTCATGGTCTGTGTTTGGTGCTGATCAAGTGCTGTTGGCGTGGGCAGTCATTTTTGGAGTGCCCCAACTGTTAATTGCGCTGTTGACCGTGTCACTCCACGCTTTCCTCCCCCCCCCCCCCCCCCCAGCTGCAAGGACATCTCTCTTCATGCATTCTCTCCCTTTATCAGTGGCTAACATGTCTTTTTAACGCCCAATTTTGTTGTTGCCGTCGTTTTCTTGTTCCTATTACGGAGCTGGGTTGGTTTGATGATAGGTAGTTGAACTATCATGAAGGTCGAAAGATATGTGTTGGTTATGGAGTTTGGTTGTGTTAGGATCAGATGGATTAAATTCCCATGTGGGGTGGTGATGGACATGGTAGCAAAAGGTGTCAAGGAGCACTGTTTTTGAGTACAGCAAGTATTAAAGTTTAAATGTGAGCCATAAGAGGGTGCATAATGCCTTAAGAGTTAAATGATGGAGGTAGTGTGACTAATGAAGAAATTATCTTAGGACACCTTTTCAACAAATTAGTGAAACTCAAGATGAAGAAGAAAGCCATCTGAATGCTTAAAAGTGATTGTAAAGAAGGGATGTCTAATGCTGACTAGCTTCAGTGGTGTATTCTGCTCCACTGCGTTGTGGAATAGGGTCCCATGTTGGAGATTATGAGGTTTGCGTGTGTTGCTCTTTTTCCCCACTTTTTTAATGACATGGATACAAAATGGATAAAAGAATATGAAATTCTTGTTATGTAGTATTATAGAAATTGCCTTTTCTTATTATGTTTTGATCCCTAATTTTAAACAATTAAGCGTCTTGCTTAAAAGGTTCAATACTACTTTTCCAGGAATGTAGTTTAACTATTTCCTTTCTTATATAAAAATTAGAAAAGTGCTGTTGTTTTCAGTTCTCTATGAGGTTGTAGAAACTGCCCTTGTCATCATTGGTTATATGCTAGTGTGCTTTGCTATTGCTTGAAAAGAATTAAATAAGAATGAAAGTTCGCAATTTGCAGGGCCTCAAAACTGCCATTATTGAAGGAGATGTGATGGGAGGTACTTGTGTTAACAGAGGTTGTGTTCCTTCTAAAGCGCTTCTGGCTGTGAGCGGGAGGATGCGTGAGCTTCAAAATGAACAACACTTGAAATCTTTTGGACTACAGGTAATATAAAGCTATGACTCTTCTTGTTTTGCGATAGGGCATATGCCTTATTTATGACTTATCTGCCCTGTTTTTTCTTTCTTTTTTTGTTGTTGTTGTTGTGGTGGTGGTGTCTCTCTGTCCTGAAATATGGACTTTGTTAGAAAGAACTATTTTGATATGTGTACATCCTTCTGTAGAAACCAAGGGAATTCAGGCATTTGAGTGTATCTATCTGTCCTGCATGCAGATGGAATATTTGTTCGGCCTAAATATGCTTTTCAGTTGCTCTCTAGACCAGATTCCGCTCTTAAATCCTATCGTCAATTCATGTTTACTTTGATCTGTGGAAATACCTTTTGAGTCACTCTTCTTTGCTATTTGGGAACAGGTTGCAGCGGCTAATTATGATAGACAGGGGGTGGCTGATCATGCAAACAATCTTGCTTCAAAAATTCGCGGCAATCTGACTAACTCGCTGAAGGCACTTGGTGTGGATATATTGACAGGCTTTGGTTCAGTTGTGGTGAGTCAATGCTTCTGTCATATCAAGCTTACTCACTAAATCTTTAAAACAACATATACTGTTTGTCTAAGAATTGAATCATGAACAGTAAAAATTGATATTGGGATAAGACATTGTTTGCACGAGTAATGCTACATCCATTTCTGATATGGATGAAATTTACCCATATCAAGTGGGCCAAACAATTTTTATACCCTCTATCGGTATATTTAAAACTAGAACGAGATAAATTGTGTTTTACGAATTTTCATTTATCCCGTTTGGAGAATTAATATCCCGTTATAGTGTGGGACCCACTTGATATGGATGAATTCTATCCATATTTGAAATGGATGTAGCATTACTCTTGTTTGCACCATCAAACCCTGAGTGAGAATGGGTCAATATTACACTGGAAGTCTAAGAATTGAATCACGAACAGGAAAAAATTGATATTGGGATAGGACATTGTTTGCAGTTTTGCACCATTAACCCTGAGTGGGAATGGGTAGCTCAACTAATAAGAGCTCTGAGATCTGATTAAGTCTTGCAGAGGTCCTCAGTTTAAGGCTTTAAGCCCCTTCAGCCTTAGGGCCACCGAAGGTTTTCTTAGTTGTTAACTTCAGGCCCATGGAATTAGTTAGGCAAAAAGATACCCATGATATTTAAAAGAAAAAATGTTTGCAGCATAGAAATCCCTTTGCCAAGGTACAGATCCTTATTTTTTTATGCATTTGTTCAGGGCCCACAAAAGGTGAAATATGGTGATAATGTTATAACTGCAAAGGACATAATTATTGCGACTGGTTCAGTTCCATTTGTCCCTAAAGGCATAGAAGTTGATGGTAAGTGGACTCTTTTTGTTCCCTTTTTCTTAACTTTTCAAATTACAAGTCCCAATTGCAAGTTTTTGTACGATCCTGTTTCCATAATTCTGTAAAAATTGCTAAATCAAAAAGATGTTGCAACGAATTACTAGTGTTTGTAGTTTCTCTCACTGGGAAGCTTTTGAAGAGTTAACTTGTCGTTAGGCATTCTTATTGTGTACTATGCTAAGGTTTAACTATAGAAGCTGCTCCGATAAAAAAGAACCAGTTGTTTCTGCTTGGTATTTTTTTCCCCCCTCAATAGTAATGTTCCTGGTTTTACAGCACCCCAATTTTTCTTTTCTTTGGGGAAGGGGGTGGGGGAATGTGGAGGAAAACATGGATGAGAGAAGTTTCTGTGTTTTATGATTCCATCGCTTTTTAAAAAAAAAAGGGTAAAAGAAAAGTGACTTCCGTCACCTATCCATGGGTTCATGATGAGTCAGGAGTGGATAATTTTTTATGCTGTGACTGATGTAAGTGTTGGTTAAAGTTGAGGAACTTTTAGCCTAATTTTATTGGACAAATAATCTTCACTATCTGATTATAATGAGTGTATAATGGCATTTAGGGAAGACTGTTATTACCAGTGACCATGCGCTAAAGTTGGAGTCTGTACCTGACTGGATAGCCATTGTGGGGAGTGGCTATATCGGTCTTGAATTCAGTGATGTCTATACAGCCCTTGGAAGTGAGGTAGCAGCTTCTTACCTTCTTTAAGCTTTCCTATACTTACTATCTACTGCTATCTCGTCTTCATAGAACAAGTACAAAAAATCAATCTATAATACTGCTATTTCCTTATGATATAAATCTCAAGAATTCCTTGTTTCTTGGAGTTTCTTCTGCTAACCGTGATATCTTTAGAAAATGTTGTTACTGATTCCATTTTTCACATCCCAGGTCACATTTATAGAAGCTCTAGATCAACTTATGCCTGGATTTGACCCTGAGATTTCAAAGTTGGCCCAAAGAGTCTTGATTAATCCCAGGAAAATTGACTATCATACTGGAGTGTTTGCAACGAAGGTACGTTCTTTTGTTAATTTTGCCGGTATTTGCTTTTGATCTGAAAATAATTCCTGTTCTCTGGTCTTCCACAGATCACTCCAGCAAAGGATGGGAAACCAGTTACTATAGAGCTTACTGATGCCAAGACCAAGGAACCAAAGGATACTTTGGAGGTAAAGTTTTTTTAATGTTGCCAAAGAAGGTTCATTTTATCCACTGTATGCCAAGTCCAACTTTGTTTTTGCTAAATTGGTGAAAAAAATATAATGACTTAATGACATTTATCATTGTCTAAGAATGCACAAGGCTGTACTGAACTGCTCTCCTAGGAGTTGGAAGGTCTTCACAGTTTTTCTCATCTTATCTTGCTATTTGGTGGCATAGTATATTTGTTAAACCAATAAACATGGGAAGTTCTTTAGTCATTTCACTGATTGCAATATAAAAAATACCTGATGCATTTTATGTCGTTCTCTAACAGGTAGATGCAGCATTAATTGCTACTGGAAGATCACCGTACACGCAGGGTCTTGGTTTAGAAAACGTATGTTAGCTAAACTATTTGACATAAATAGATAATGCAAAAGATAAAAGTTTATCCTGGAGATTAAATCAAAGTTCTTCTGCAGATCAATGTAGTTACACAACGGGGATTTGTACCTGTTGATGAACGCATGCGAGTAATGGACACAAATGGAAAGCTGGTATGTCCTAATTGACGCTCCCCTTTCGGCCATTTCCCCAATTACCAGGACTTGATTGCGAAACTTACTGCCTTTACTATCAGGTCCCTCACTTGTACTGCATTGGTGATGCAAATGGTAAGCTAATGTTGGCTCATGCGGCTAGTGCTCAAGGAATCTCAGGTAGTTATTGCATATTGACCATTATCTAGTCCATAGTCATCTTCGAAATAAAAATACTGTCTGCCACAGAAGGAGAAAAGGAGAATATACTCAGATTAGTTTTCTGTGAAATCTTGGTACAGTTGTTGAACAACTCACTGGAAGAGATCACATTCTCAATCATACAAGTATACCAGCAGCATGTTTCACTCACCCTGAGATCAGCATGGTTGGATTGACAGAGGTGAAAGTTTAACATCCTTTTCTCATACTTGGAAATGTAGAGCACTCTGTTATATGAACTATGAAAAGTTCTCTCATTTGCAATTCATTTGAGGTGCATTGAGAATGATGATTATGCAATGCTTATAACCTATATTGAAAGATGATAAAAGATGCTTTGGGACTATGGTTGCTTTGACAGAGATGATAATGTAACTTGTATAAACTATATTAAGCTTGTTATGCATGAGAATCATAAGAATATCATTGGAACAAGTTAGCAGAGGACTTCTCTCTTTCGAAGAAGAGGATTTGTCCATCTAGTTTTCTTTCTTCTTCTTCTTTTCCGGGGGGGGGGGGGGGGGGGGGGGTTCCCATTTTTGTGCAAACTGTGCTTCTGTTACTGAATTATCAGACATTATTACTTCAGTTAGTATTCTTAACCAGTACCTAAATCAAGCCATGAAAATCTGAACGAGCTGTCAGATATTCAGTACTGTCAAACTTGTATACGGAATCTGGAAGACTGGAGCCAAGGATTGCATACTTTAGATAATTTTTATGCTATATGTTTGTGGAGCAAGAATTTTGATGTATAGCAGTATAGCACACATGTTATTTGTAAATAAATATTTAATGTATCTGTGTAATGTCTCCATATTCTTTCTTTAGTTGTAATCAACTTATGTCTATATAATATTGATGTACGCTTATTGTTCCATACGCTATGAGTATTTGTTGCTAAATTTTCCCTCCTCAAATGCTAATGTTTAAGTTAAACTCTGCAGCCACAAGCAAGGGAGAAAGCTGAGAAGGAGGGATTTGAAGTCAGTGTGGCCAAGACAAGTTTCAAGGCCAACACAAAGGCCCTTGCAGAAAACGAGGGGGAGGGACTTGCTAAGGTTACTTTCATTAACCTTCTTTCTGGTGATAAAGCCATTGTTGACCAACTCTTTATCTTTTTGATAGAAATTCTTTACCCATCCTTCCTACATTTCAAATTTTTTTTGGACATGATTCAAAGCCAAGTACCTTCACACAGTTGGCATCTTCCTTGATGCTCTCACCCCCTTGAATTGATAAAATATTGAATTGGTACATACACGGGAGCCCAAAAAGTAGAATTTATATGATCTATATAATACATGCCATTCAATTACCATTGAGTTGGGAAGACTTGTTTCATATATTTATGGTAGAAAATGAAATGTGATGTGTATAGACTCCCTTGGATTATATGTGTTGCTGATATTGTCAGCTGGGATTATTTATCTTATAGATTTTCCTGTCCAAGTTTTTGGTAGATGTATGTTAAAAGCCTTATTGTCTTTCTTCTGTTTCATTGCCTATGGGGGCACGTGGTGTAAGAAATAATAACTTATATTGAAAGCCGTATATAGTTGTATGGAACTATGAGCATATCCCATCCTTGAAATCTAAGAGGCCAAAAAGATTGATTCTGAATGCCTTCTCTGATTTGGAGTTTCTAAGAAAGAGAACAATCTCGCGACGAAGGAAAATATGGTGACTCTCATAGTTTGCTTGTTAGATAGTTATCTCGAAGATGCTCAAGAACCTATCAAGTATCAAGTATAACTGCCCACCTCAAGCCTGCTAGTGACTAGTGAGGTACCATTGAGCAGCAGATGAGATTTGTGGTGCTTCTCATGGTCTTTAACTGGCAATTTTCTAACCCTGGTTGACAGCTGTCATGAGTAGCTGGCCAGTTACAAAAAAATTAGTTTCGGTCAGATATAATTAGTTTATGTATATTGAAACTAGAATACGGCGTGGTTTCTGAGAACTCACAAGTTCTGATAATGACGTCCAGATGACATTCAGAAACGTGCAGGAAACACCAAAAATAAGTCTCAAAATGTTAAACTTTTGTTAGGTGTCTGCAGTATTTACATGTGAGGCAGCTTGCTACCATCCCTAAGAATTTTTACTTGCCCTGTAAATGTTCCTTGCTTTTTACTTTAGGATTTTCTCATGCTTTTCTTCTGCGAATTCTTCAGTTGATATACAGACCTGACAATGGGGAGATCCTTGGAGTTCACATATTTGGACTGCATGCAGCAGACCTTATCCATGAAGCATCCAATGCAATTGCTATGGGCACACGTATACAGGTATCTCTTTTGTACTTTCAGCAACTCCTCTTTAGCTGTACTAAACCATATTGGTTATGTGGTTCAATTGGTTAACTACACTTGTGATCTTGCTTGTTCTAGTCTGTTAAAATAGTGATGGCATAACTGTTGGATATTTTTTGGACATTCTGTAGGATATAAAGTTTGCAGTCCATGCACACCCGACATTGTCTGAAGTTCTAGATGAACTGTACAAAGCAGCTAAGGTACGTTTATTGACATATCTAATTGCCTACTGAACATGAACGAGTGCATATACCTCCTCATAGAATGTACTAACTGAACTAGAAGCTTCTGTGATGATGATCCTGTAACATGACATCATGCGGAGTTACTCAAAGGATTTGTTTGTCTTATCATTTGTTCATTTTTGGCGTTCTGTCTTGGATTATTAAGAATGAATTCTATTATTAGTTTTTCAAACAATTGCCTACTATCTTGCTGGATCAGCTTTCTGATTATTTCATCTGAGAACCCATTCACAATTGATTACATCTTTTTCTTTAATTTCTGGGGCAGGTTAATGCTCCTGTTTCTAGTCCAGTTAATGAGCCTGTTGCAGTCTGAGCTGGTTCGACTATTATATAGAAAAAAGTTTTGAGAACATTTGCTTGTATTAGGGAGCTCAAAGAAACCATGAGATGGCCAGCTGGAGCAACAAAGATACTAGGCGCGACCATTCGGCAGGGAAGGCAGCCTCTGATCTTACTTCGCCCTCTCATATGATTGCTAGTTTCTCTGCCCGTATGTCTTGGCTGTTCAAGTTTGTATTATTTGCAACTATAGTTGCATTCATTAGCTCCATCTTCAGACTAACTACGAGCTCCTAATGGAAATTCTTACATTTTTGAGGTTTTAGCCTTGTAGTTAGGGACAATTATATTTGATCATCACCAGGAAATTATTAGAGTAGTTCATACTTCTCGTTTACGTGAGAATTTTCGGTGTTCAACATTTGAATCTTTTCACCTGTTCAAGTGGGGTTTCTATTTATAAAATACTAGTATAAGGTTAACCGATACGTTTGTTTTCTCTAGTTATGTTCTGGTTTTTGTTGATGCTTGGGATTACTTCAGCTTCTTTTAGCAGCAGCTTTTAGGATGTCCAGAGTGACAACTGACAAGAAAGAAACTTGGACATATTGGTTGCTAATTTGTGTACCGCGCATTCGATAACCGAGGTTAACTAGGTCTCGATTTCTGATTATATATTCATGATAAAGGTTGTGTGTTTGGGGTCGTTTTTGACTAAATTATGATCTGTGAAATTATTTACATAATCACAAGAATCACAACAATCCAAAGAAACGAAGCCAAGTTTGCCTCACACATATTATGCTACGATAGTATTGTGGTTACCCCATGCAAACTGACAGTTTTCCATTGTAGTTGCTCCGTGAATTTTGAAAACAAGTTCTCCTGCCTTTGTTATCTACTTGGTATCTTATCTAACAAAATATCAGATGAGGCGTACTGATATATCAATCCACCTTGAAACTAGTATAGGGGTGAAAAAAAAAAAAAAAAAAAAAAAAAAGTGGTATTGAAATTGAAAAAATGATAGCACAAAACTGGTATTGGTGCTGGGGTGAGAAAAAAAAGATAATATTGAAGTTCGCCTGATATAAAAGTCCGTCTGATAGGAGACGAACTGCAAACTATTTCACGTGCAGGAATTAAAACCGCTATTCATAATACTCCCTCTTCCTAGTTTTTGTTATGCAATAATGCCCTTTCCATTATATCCTCCTCTCATGCTTGCACATTAACATATTTCTGATTCCAAAAGAATGATGAAAGGCACTTGAACATTTTCATTATGTATTAATAACATTTCTTTAAGGAAAATTGGTTTATAATAATCTCAACTATTAGTGAGTGGCAAATAATAATTCTAACTTTACAAATTGCTTAAAATAATCCGAACTAC
>BSSO01002645.1:0-18664 GCA_030267885.1 Mesembryanthemum crystallinum
TTAAATATAACAAATGTTATTTTTATTGCTATATTCAAGGTTTTGTATTGTTTGATGTATAAAATACAAAAAAGATATGTACTTTGGTATTTATACACAAGTATACATACTTTAGGTGTATTTTGAGGTCCTCAATCCACCAAAACCAAAGTTCAGGTCCTCAACCCACCAAAACAAAAGTTCAGGTCCTCAACCCACCAAAACTTGAAAGTTCAGGTCCTCAAACTATACTTAATTCTTAATATAACTACCCAAAAAAATTTAATCTTTCTATTAATCTTCACAAACCAAGTAAGAGTTTTCAATAATGAACTCATTTTAGATGAACTTAATTGATAATGGGGTAGAATGAAGCTTAAGTTCAGATAAATTTTCAGATTTTTCAGCATAGATAACATTTTCACCACCTTAAGTCCCTAAATTGAAGAGCAAGAATCTTAGAAGTCTACTGAGCCCCACAACAAGCGTACTCAAAGCCGCATGAACCGCAAATAGATTCAGCAAGGATGAGAATGAGGTATAAAATTAAATTGTGTAGAAGCATATATTATATTCTAGTATCAAGAATTGATTTTGAGACCACCTATATATATAGAGTATAGATAAAAGCTTAGCTTTTTCCCATTTCCCAACATGACATATATAGATGTCCTAATTTTTTAGTCCAAGAAGCTTCTAATTATAATACTCATATACTCAACTTTTACCCTATATTGGAGTGATAAACTTTTTTTGCTCAACATTCAACATTATAACCACCATTTGAAGTTGAGCTTTCAACTCCTAGTTTTTGAGACTTCTGTGACTAAAAGATCAAATTAGTTTCAATGCCTACACATTACACTTTGCATTTTATTTTATCTTTTTTTCCCTTACAAATGAGGCATCAAGGTTGATTCGGACGGATTTTTAATATATTTTACCATCTTAATTTAGATGATATCCATCAAATCTTGTCGTGCTTAATCAAAAGGCAAATACATACCACTTCCAGATAGTTTATATGCATGATGCTAGTGATTAACAAACAAACAATTGTGCTATATAAAAACAAGAAATAGAGAAAACAAGATGAAAATCAGGAAATTTACTGATTTCTTTACTACTCATATATGGAAAATTTCTTACAAGACTATATTCAAGTTCCAACCCTAAGCTTCAAGAACAGAGCTTTGGCAGATGCTTGACATTATGCATGCAGCATACTTTTGGGGTCATAACATTTGCAACATTTTGAGCTTGCAATTTACCAAAAAATTTATCCAATTCGAAAACAGTCCATCCCTTTTGTTGAAGATGAGCTCTAAGCTTCTCATTTGATGACAATTCCTTGACAAGAACTTCATCCCCATGCAAGAATTCCTTTGCTTCATGGCCAGCACATCCCAAACTGCTAAAAACTTTGAGTTGATAACCTTCCTTGACAGAGCTTTTTCGCTTAGGATTCTGATGAATCAGAGCTTTTACAATCGATATCAAGGGGAAACTTGCGTTGCGTGACAGCTGATTTAGCACCGGTGGTGAGAGCTTTTCATAGTTCAATACAGAACATACTTTCATCTTTTGTTCTTCACCAAGGCTTTGATGAACCTATATGTGGTAAAAGTTTATAAGCACTAACATAATGTTAAGAATTCATGATTTTGTAATATTTGTTGTAAGACTAAATACTATTAGAAATGGAAATAATATTCGGAAACATGGTTACCTCAAGGTAGATTTCTATGGCTTGATAGAGCTTGTCATAAGAATCTCGAGCTGAATCAGGGATGACCATGGCAAGTGCTACAAACTTGGAGGGTTTCAATCGAATATCCGGTGCAACTTCATTAGCATAAAAGTCCACCAACCTCGCTACTTTCTTCAACCGATAAGAGCAAGGCTTATAGCTTAGATTTCCCTCGAGTAAGAAATTCTTAAGGAACCTTAGTACAACATTCACATTATACATGGTATAGATTTTCCCATGTGGAGAGGGAAGAAGTAAATCATCTAGGGCAGCTTGATCGAGCTGAGAACCTATCAAGAGCTCGAGTTGATTCTTCGAGGGTTTCCTTAGCTTCAGGTTTGAAACTAATCTCAATGTATTAAACAATCCCTTAATCGAAATGCTCCTCTTATCAAGGAAAGAAAGTAGGTTGATTACTCTTTGGATGATTATAGCCCTTAGAGATTTCGAGGCACCATGAACTTTGACCCTTTGGTAGTGGAAGATGAATTTGCTTATGGTAGAATGGTCGAACTTTTCTTTCACCATTTTCCTTACCAGCATGTCGATTAAGCAAATATCGAGCTCTGAGAGATCCTCAAACCACCAAAATCTTCGAAAGCCACTTGTTTTAGTACTTAGAGTGCTCTTAGAATCACATGAGGAGCGAAAGCTAGAACACTTGGAGGAAAGCGAAGATGGTGTTGTCGTCATACAGGGCATTGCAAGCCTCTCTACAACCTCATCTATCAATTTTTGTAGAGAAGAAACAGAGTTGACACCAACCAAGATATGTTGGCTGTGTTTCAGAGCCAGCAAGAGCTCGGACCAAGCCCAACAATCGATACCCTCGAGAACTTTCTCGGTTTGGTCTATCAAGCTAAACCTTCCAAAGACACTGTTGTTCATTTCCATGTATCTGGCTATATGGTTTAGAATGACAACATTTGAAGGTGTTATCTCAATGATGCCATTGTTGTAGCAAAACCTTGTAATGAGCTCAAAGCCAGCTGGTCCCCCAGGAAAGTCTTGAAATATCACTTTCATGTTGCTTTTCTGAGCATAAATGTTGTGTCCCTCCCTAAATAAGCTGCTCAGCCTACTAGAAAAGGATGTCAAAATTTTCTGCAAAAACAGGATTATGAATCATTATCATTATCCTCATAATATAAAGTAATTAACAGACAACCTAAGGATGATGGATCATTTATCATTTAAAGTGATATAACAAGCCATCAAGGGAAATTATGATGGACAAAAGAAAAAGAAAAAATTCAGGCTTATTTTTTATGATAGCTGGGAAATTTCATTTCATTTCATATGAACAACAATGGTCCGGATCTACAACAAAATCAGGACCTGCTCGAACCTAAACTCTTGTAACGTTTTCAAACGATATAATGATATGAAACAACTAACTATATCTTGAAGAATTGTGAACTTTTTACACATTTTATAATATATGGAGAATATGTAAGATAAAGAATAATACCTTGTTTACTAAGAAAATTTGTTGGCCATTGATATCTACTTGAAGATCACAGCAAAGTTCCATCATGAGAGTTGATGCCAAATTTGTTATCTTTTACAAGGAAAAAAAACACTCAAGTTCATAGAAGAAGAAACATGAATGTCATAGAAGTTATATGACAGAGAAACAAAAAGGGGTTGTGAAATGTGAATGGAATGAAATGGAAAAACAGAAGCTTCCTTTGCACTGATAAATTGGTTGCTTTTTTTCTTTTTCATATTTATAAATTAGAAAGAAATGGTTGTTTTGGGTCAAAAGAGGAGCAAACAGGGAAAGCAGCAAACACAATGCAAGAAAGATAGAAAAACAAAAAAANATGAGCACAAATTTGTCATATATGCAAAATTTAATGTAGTTATATATGAGAAGTTGACCACCCCAGAAAAAACAACCATGTCCAAACAAATCTACCCTCATTTTTGACATTTTCCTTGGTTTTTGAGATGTGTTTGAAATTTATATTTTTATAAAAAAAAAAAAAAAAATTGATATGGCATTTAGTTAGTGTATAATTTTATGTTATTAATCACACACAAGGGATGACTGTTAATTATACAGGATAACACTTTTTGGCCGTCAATTGTGGTCAGTGTTTTGATGAAGAAAAGGATAACCTAACAAATCCCACTTAATTAAATTAATTGGAGCTGTGACCATTTCCATGTTCTGTTGGAAGAAATTGGAAAAGTGTTCCCATATGTAATGGGGAAATTTTAAGTTAGAGCAGCCATTTTATACCTTTTTCATCCTATCTGCACAAATGCATAACAACATAATTGCATAAAAGAGATCTGATTTTGGGGAAAATATAAATCAAAAAACTGGTTTTAAACTATTCAAATGCCAAATCAACCACATCAAGGGTGGTAGTCAAGTGGTTCCAAGGTCACTCCCAAGTGGTTTGGTAAGCCAAGGTCATGGGTTCGATTCCTCATCGCCCCATGTCTCTTGTAACTTTCGCCTTCTAGGAATTATACTTGCCCCTTGATGGTGCCCCGTTGACGGGGCCAGTGCTTGCGCTGGTTGTTCAGTTAGTCTGATATGTGCGCTGTTGAACACGAGAGTCCGAACATTACGTAGCGGGAGGTGTATGTTTAAAAATAATAGCCAACAAGTCGCTGGTAGGAATGATTCATCACTCTCACCTCTTAAGATAAGGTTAACGGATCCATTTCTTGAGAATGGCAAAGTGTTTAGTGGTAGCACTTTTCCACTTTGTGCACTGTACTGATCCGATGCAAATATGATTCCACCTTTAATAATTAAGATATTACACTATTATTTTCAATAAAATATCATATAATACATATATTATTTTCATCTTTCAAGATACATACCTCCAGACGAAATTAAACAAGTTATATTATGATATATAGTACTCTAAACGAAATTAAGAAGGCAGGTCTTAACAAATTGAGGGGAAAAAAACAAATAATACTCTAACAAACACTTTTGCAGTACCGTTAAGTAAAAACAATAGTCCAAACATTAATCAGCAATATATTACACAAAATTAGCCCCATCATTCATCATCTATCCTAACCCTTTTTCAAGTTTAGGTTGCCAAATAAACAGTGTTGCTGATAACAAAATACTCACAACGTTCCAAAATCTACCCAATCCTTTGTGAATTGCATTAGCATTTACGAATGTGACAAGAAATCTTTGGATGTTCCTTTTTATATATCAGCATTTTCATATGTAAAAGCCTAATCTAGGAGAGATTGATGAACCTATTTCTCTATTAATAATCACAGAGATAACATTGTGCTATGAAGTTTATGTTGAGCAGCTTTATCTCTTGTTGTGTGCACATTAGGCACCTACCTACACAGCCACCACAACAACCGCTCCAACGGCCGCCAGAAATAAGGGAAACAGCATCTCAAAGTCTGCAGGCATCTCAATCGAGGAGAGATAATCTGCATGGCAGCCACCAGAGCAGGTCAAGAACTGTAACATCTAAGCAGCAGTGGAGGCCATCGCTTTGCACGATTGGAGAAGAGGATGTGACCTTGGTTGCTGCTGGGATACCCAACTTCAGATCTCAGAGCAGGAAGCTAATTAAGAGGAATCACACCAACACAAAGCTCAGTGCTCAACAAAGTAATACCAATTCCACATGTAACAGCAGAACCAGACATTCGTCCTTCGATATCTACAGGTAAGTGAAGAGCACAAACGAGCTATATAACCTATAAGATGCTGATATCTAAACTTTGTTTTAATAACCATTAGATAATACTGGTATTTTGTCCCGGATATACTCGTCTCATAATAGAAACTAACTGAAGTTGATAAACATATATTGTTACTTGTTAAACATTTCTCCTGTATGTAAATCTTACGAGTAAAGCAGTGTAATTTGAATATCGTCTTTCAGCTCAACACCTAATGTCTAATACCAGTGTGTAGAAAGCATCAGACTTTCAGGTCCTGGTCGATAAGCAAATGAGACATGCTTTTTTTTCACAAAGCAGTTACACCGACACATAAACAAGACCCAAATTTCGTAAATGATATCCACCATTTCCATTAAGCTCCACCAAAGTCATGTTAGCATTACTATTCAATTCAATAAGTCCAACTGGTCCACATTCATCCTGATACACATGGTGTGACGTGAAGATGCATTTCCAACACATTCAAATATGGAACATCAAATTCATCTCCAATAACGTGCTCGAAAGCAAGTATGTGCAACCCAAGCATTCATCTCAAAAGTCAAAACATAAGCGATATAGTAAAACATCATTCCTACCAATTGTGAATGTGTAAAACAATGTCAAACCACCACTGCCTTGGTTTTCCAAACACTGAGAGCAACTACCGATCAGCTTCTGTGCCTCTCAGGGGATCTGAGCTGAAATAGCAAAGCTCATGGCTCTTGGGGGGACTCAACGATCCATGGAAAAAAGAACAGATGGTCGACATCCCCTTATTCCATGAAATGCCAGGCAATATATCCTAAAGTTCCTGCGTTCCATTCACGACTTATTTCTCCTGATCAAGCAATTTCCGTGGATAACATCATGAACAAATCAATAACCATTAATCTGAGGCCTTGTCGCTGGCCCTGCTGTAAGCCGTGAAAAAGGGACTTGAGTACGACCAGGAAGTGCCCTTTGACCTGAGAATTGATCAACAGGCTTCGGCTCTGAGACTGATTTTGAAAAGGCTTGAGCAAGCTCTACAGCAGAAACAGCCTTCCCAAAACGCAGTCCAGAAGCATCAGGTTTTGGCTGCTCAACAGGTTTGCGCCACGTCTCCGGTGAAGGTTGCCTCTCCTGCTGGTGTGGCTTTTCAGTTTCACGGGTGTTTCGCCAGTTCTCATTTCGCCAATTCTTTCTCTGCATATCAGCTTTCTGGACATCCACTCGTTGGTCTCTCTTCTCATTGCCTCTTCCAGTCCTATGATCAACAGGGATATTCTCAATCCTTTCACTGTGGCGAGCACTATTTGCATGAGTAGGTGCTACTTCAGTTCTCGGAGAGTCATTTTTTATCCTTCAAAAACAATAAAATTATCAAAGTTAAGCATATAAAAACCTTTATGATGTTCTGTGTTGTCAAAAACGTTGAGCTTGTGCATTGTGTAGATATCATACACAATTGGACAGTAATCTTATGGTTTAGGTGGTAAGGGTCATATCATTACCTGCTTGGAACATGAAGTTCATCATGGGTCTTGACAACATCATCAACACCACGCTCCTTTAACACCTGACCATTTGAAATGCTGTCAATAGATGGATAATCCACACTATTCAAGCAATAAGCAAGATGGAACAACATATCAGATTCATTCAGAATTGAAGTCCAAATGAAATATGTTCGGGTAAAAAAANATGCCTTTTCCATTCCTCCTTAGTTTGAAAACTCAGCTCACCTAGATGACCAAACTTGCAATCAACCCCTCTATAAATTTGGAAAAAACAACAAAATAAATAACTACATCTTGCAAAGCTTTTCAACACCTAAAAAAAAAAAGATCCTTGTCACTCGAAATCTTTACTCTACTCAAATGCTCTGCTCTGTATCAAACCATTGGACTACAACAAGACAACTGGAAACTCCAATCAGACCCCTTTAAACGTGTTGGTCTAGGGTCTTAACAATGACACACAAGCTAAGTCTGGTAGCTTAACCCCAACAGGATTCAGATGCAATAGGCCATGGCATATTCTCTAATAATAGAACTACAATTCTTACCAATTCCCGGGGCCGAGCACCACCAAACAGTGCCTTCCTGCAATAATTACAAACACAAGAAAGTCATTTAGATTAATCCATACATATTAAGAACTCAACCAAAGATATCTTCCTCTGCATGAGTTACACAGGCAGGACATACAGGTTCCGAAATATAGAAAAACAATTCCATGTAAACCAATAAATAGAATTCATCGTCTAACACATTAAGTACATAGAAAAACTTCAAAATCAGCAAATAGCTGGGTTCAGGTAACACAAGGCAGTAGGACCAAAATGACAATGAAAACAGTTAGAACCAAAAATTCGATAAGTTATTATCCTATTTGAGAAATTATTTCTTTGATAAAACTTTTCTACGGGAGTCCTGAAGGATTGTGACTTGACATTATCCATGAGCCAATTGTTGAAAAGCAACAACCAAGTTTCAAAACCTTTCAAACCGGTCAGGAATCAGGATAGCTGAAACAGTCACAATATCAAGAGTGCACATGGCAGGCTTCACATTGAGTCATGCCCATCAGACCTGAATTAACCAATTCGGAAACCTCATTTGAAACATTGCAATTCAAGTCATTCAAAATATTTTTTTATAGTTGTACGATGAAATATAAGTTTGAACACCTCCCTTATCATTGTACAAAAAATTGAGATGTAGCAAATATTTGTAAAGGCAAACATATAGTCAAGGATCTCCTATATATAAAGTGCAACGGCTCTATAGCTGTAACACACTAATCATGGATTTTCCTTATATAAAAAATGCACTCGTTTCTATAGGTATAATACCACTAATAATGGATTACAATGGTCGAGTGCAGTAACAACCCTTAAACGAAGTTCTGGTGTGATTCTCACAGCCACATATAGCAATGGCCGGCTGCATATAGGTGAGCTACATATCACTGATTCACTGTTGCGTCACATAACGGCCATTTTATGGTTTCAGGTCGAAAATAAATTTGCATCAAACCATTTTCAAATTTTATTTTTTTAAGATAACATGGGTATCCCAGCTAGGACCTCGAGAATAGACAACAGAGCTCTTACCATTGAGTTAGCTACCCACTCACGGTTAAACCATCTTCAATTTTTTGGAGTAAGCTCAAGCCTCTATTTATACAGGGATTTGGTAAATAATGTGGCTAAGTTTAGCAAACACTAGTACTTTGAGAGTGAAGCCCAAATTTAACAAATGCAGCCTCTCCCCAAATAAATCAAAACCCAGCACCACCATACAGAAACATCTAAATCAACTCACCAACCTTTGACCGTGAATGACTGGCAGCCAACCCCAACACACTGCTCCATCACATTCTTTGCATGCTTCTCCCTCCCTCCCTTCTCGGTCTCCAACAAACCCAACTGAATTGCCACCATTCAGCATCTCCTTCATCATTCATTGCCATTGCAAACAGAGGCCTGCTAGACACTGTGCAGCATCTTCATATCTATTCGGAACCGAATATCGATCATGGAACTAAATGTTAACTGGGGAATGGGCATTGTCCTAAATTATCAATCGGTCCCAATATGTGTACAAGCAGGATGCCCAAATCGAATTTTGGTATACAACAAGGCTAGTGTCATAGTTGCATCTTGTACCCGCGATACAATGGCCCTAAGAACACCAAGGAGAACACAAAGATAAAAAGAGGGGTTTGGATGTGTTCTTGAACGTCCCAAACGTCATGGCAAGTCCCCCTATTTATCTAGGCAAGAAGAGCTTGCCTCTTCTTAAGAAAAGACACTTCTCATATGTTACATCTTTTTGAGAATAGACATTACTTTTCATGCTTACAAACAAATTACAAAAACATCTTGATTGACTTGAGATGTTATACACCCGGAACTATAAACCGTCCAAGCTAAAAGGCATGTCCGTGTTAACATGGCCAGTGCAAGGAAACACGGCCCTGCCGTACTCACAGGCAAAATCCAACACTAAGTAGAGACTGGGCCATCACATCCCGTGTCTAGTGACACGGCCCAACCGTAACACAACCATGTTAAGTCATGGCATCATTTACGCTTATTTTCTTGTTCACTTTTCTAAGTCTCGTACACACACCCATAAACACTTGATTTTATAATTCTCCAACAATTTCATTAATACCAAAAAGTACTAAACTCATTTCATTTCCTTAAACTAGCCTCATATCAAATATCTGAAGCTATTTCTATCAAGCATCACACATAGGTTGATTGCTTAAAATAGAATGGGAATTAAGATTCAAAGGATTAGACTGCTGGAAAAACATCTGAAAGGACAAGAAAAGCAAGAATTTGATAATGGTAAGTGACATTTACGAGCTGGTGTGTGAAAGTTGAGAGCTGCACAGGCAAAGGGATGAAGTGTCGTTTGCAAGACGTCATCAATAATAAATTTGGATTGGAGAAGATTGCATGATGAACGTCCATTTTGAGACTGAGCCATTAACATGTTTTCGTGAACAATGCCATAAACTGATAAAAGGGACAATAACCATAGCATATTGTTAAGAAGAAATTGGTGCATCAACAATATAAAGCATTCATACATATATGAATCATCCTACTAAGTATATTGCATTCAACTAGATTTTAGCCAAAGACTCACATATATGGAAACTGGAAAGACCAATGCAACCATGCACCTCTATTTCGTGCAGATATATATAGATAGAATTGCATAACTTCCTCATGTTACCCTTGGCTTAATTTACTAAAACATAATAACATCAGTAACAGTATCAGTCCGACAAACTCCAGTTCTCGTTTGACTAGATTTTCTAGGATCAGTTAACAAATGAACCTCACATGCTGTAAACACATCCATATTCCTGACATTAATGCCCCCCATCCCATTATGCAATCACTAAGACTGTCAAAGATGTTCGCAGAAAAGTGAGGATACAAGTTGCTCAAATATGTAAAATTGACATCTGCAAAAACTACAAGACAAACTACGAACCTTTCTTTTTCAGTGATTCCTTCTGACTTGTCAATTGGCTGTGACCGCGGCTTCAAATTCAACTTCGGTCGCTCCACATGCCGGTTCTCTGCTTCATTGATACTTGGCACAGGTTTTACACGGCTTGCTTCATTGCTACCTAGTTTCACATGACTTGCCTCACTACTAACTGGTTTCACATGACTTGTTTCACTGCTACGTACTACAGGTTTCGCGAGAATTGCATTTCCATGGATATTGCCACCAATTCCTGAGTGACTAATCTCTGCCGGCTGTTCAAAACCATGCATATGAAGGTATAAAATACAGTGACCATCCACAACAACCCACGAAGAGAATTGCAAAGTGACTCTAACCATACTAAATACAATAGATTAATCATACCTGCTTATAATCAATAGCAGATGGTTCTGGGGTCTCCAGTGGTCTTGTTCTTGGGAGCAACTTCAACTTTGGCCTCTCAGTCACTTCTGGGGGAATCTGTGATTCAGAACCCCCATATTTCGCATCAGGGTAAGCTGGTTGACCATCATTAGTATATAACACAGAACTCCTCTCATTCACATCCAAAAGAACAGGAGAGCGCACCCTTTCAGCACCCGACATCTCCTTAAATCCACCTAGAATCCCCTCTTCTACAGCGAGACCCCTTTCAGCATGCCTCACCAATGTATTCTCATAGTGTTCTCTTTCACTCAAAAAGTTCACACCACTATAAGAATCATTCTCCTTCCCATAGAAGCTATTCGGTGACTCAGATTGCCTGATAACCTCTATATCCACCTGGTGATGCACCGGCTTCGTTTGCCATCTCCCAGAAGAAATTTGATCCAATGCACTCGCTTGCGCAAACTTTGTGACAGTACTCTGCCCAGACCACGGAGATGCCGACACAGGTTCCACAGCTGCTTCCTTCCTCACACCCCAAGCATTAGGATACGACCCACCACCACCACCATTACCACTCAAAGGCCTCGAACTCACACCCGAATGCCCCCCCTCAACAACCCTAGCCGAATACGAACTCCCACTACCACCCCCCACTTGTGACACCACCGGCCCTAAACCCGAACCCAAACCCTGCTGCCCCACAAACCTCCCCACATCCCCTTTAGTCTCCGATCGCACCACTACCGGAGCACGAATACTCTCATCACTGACCGTCCTACGAGGCACAACAGAACCACCATCAAGAGGCTTCCGCTCATCCTCATCAAAATTCCTACCTATATGGACAGTACTAGTCAAAAACGGCGTCTTATCATCCAAATTCCGCATCGAACCCGACGAGCTCGGCCGCAACCGATGATGGTCGGGTCGTCCCATTGGGTTGTTGTTGTTGTTGTTGTTCCCCCAAGCATTCGGTCGGTCGAAACTTGGACGATCAGTCGGCCTCACAACCCTGTTCACCGGGACCACAAAATCATAATCTAGAATGATAATACTCACTATTCTAATTACAGATCTAATATATAATTAAATAATTGCAACAATCAAATTGAAATAGTAGCAAACAAATTGAAAGGTCAGATCTAGGGTTTGTGAAATTGGACGAAAGAAGACTTACACGCCAGGGGCGGAGGGGAGGGGGAGGTCAGAGGGGATGGAGCCGCCATGGAAGTCCTTCAACGTCATGGTGCTGCCGCTGAAAGACTTCTTCTTCGACATTCTCGAACTTTCTCTCTCTACAAGCTTCTCTTCTTTTCTCGATTTCTTCAAGTTTGAGCTGGTTTTGGATTATTCTATTGGGTGGGGGAATGAAGATGAAGGTTGCTTGAAGGAGAAGGGAAATTGGAGGTGTGAAAATGGCGGAGGAGAGAGAAAGAGAGAAAGAGAGGAGAGAGAGAGAGAGAGAGAGAGAGAGAAGAGGGGGAGGGGAAGAAGAAGTAAAGAGCGCCAAAGCTTGGTTGATTGGTGGATTTTGATGAACAATGATTTCAGAGAAGAGAGAGAGAGAGAGAGAGATGAGAGGGTGAGGCCGCGATGTGGGAGGGGGGGTCCGGGTCAAGGTGTGACGGAGGAGTGTGTTTTATGTTTATGTTAAATGTTTATGGCCTTTTGAGTTTTGAGGGACCAAACGAGGAGAGAGAGGACAGAGGAGTGAGGATTAAGGAAGAAAGGATGGGAAGGTATTTGATTGATTTCAGATTCTCATAATACCACCTGATCTTTTGTTGGTCTTTTGATCCATTACGCCATTACTTCTTTGGGCCTGGCATTGGGGCCTTATCCAATTCAATTGGTTTTTTTTATGTAAATGGATCTGGTATAAAAATGCTACATCCAGAACGGTTCGGGTTGATAAGATCTCAAATCTATGGTTTGGATTTCTGTGATGATGGAAATCTCGGTTTGAATTTTTGGAGTAAATGGGATAAATTTTTGTGAGACTCATTTGGTGTTTGGTAACTGGCTTATGGATTGGCTTTTGGTATTTTGGGATTGTTTGACAAGTTCACCGATCAAAAAAGGTGTTTGGTTAATGACTTGATGGGCTAATTATGCTTTTGGCATACCAGAAGCCAACTTACGAAAAATCACTGTGAGTAGCTTTTAAGGAATTGGCTTGTGGTTGGTGAGTTTTGTTTCAAGATATTTACAAGGACCGCTTAATTTACCACACACCTTTACAAATAGTCATTGTTACTGACTGGTCAAACCAACTAATACAACAACCCAACATCTACCAGTTACCTGCCAACAACCAAAAGGCAATGTCACTAACCATTTGCCAAATAAGGATTTTATCATGTTAAACCATTAAAGATGTAGCATTACTCATTTTGTATCCAAGTTTGGGATCAATCCCACATGATTGGTTTTATTCGGTACAAAACTAACTAATAACTAGTAATAACTTCCTTGGAGGGTACAAATGCTCTACGTCCATTTGGGCTAGAGTTGAGCTAAGCCAGGTTAAGCCTATTCGAGTTTGGCTCGAGTACTTGTTGAATGAGTTCGAATTTGAGCTCAAGCTCCATCGAGCTTTGGAAGTCAAGCTTATTAACAAATCAATCGATTTAAACTATATATCGATTGCTAATTAAAATTACTCATATTACTTTATGATCAAGTTGTAAACTCATAAACGTGATATGAATGAAATGTTCGCAAATATAGACAAACTGAATACACCCCTGCTCGAACTCAACTCGTTTGAATTCGAGCTTTAAAAACATACTCATACTCCACTCTTTGTTAATAAACGAGCATTGAGCAATCTCAGTCACTAACAGCTCATGAGTGTATCGCCTCATTTAGAGCCCAAATTCGGATGAATGCGCATTTTCGAGTTTTTTCTAAATGCTTTTATTAATAGTAAAAAAATGTTAAATTTTTGAAAGAAAAGTTGCAAGTTTAGATGTAATTATCTTTGAGGAGAGGTGTAACCTAAAACTTATAATAATATAAATATATTAATTTTATAAAACAAGGGTAGAGTAATGATTTTTCCACTAAAAAAAGTTACAATTTAGGCCCTGTTTGGGGTGGTTGCCAGTTGCCAGTTTTCAATTTTTTTGAAAACTCAAAACCAATTTTTTTGGTTTTCAGTTTTCTATTGTCAGTTTTGAAAAATAAGTAGGAAACTGTAAGCACAAAAAAAATTCAGCTTTAAACTAAATTTCTACAAAGAGTTGAAAATTTTTCAAAACCAAAAACTGGCAACTCGCAACTAGCAACCACCCCGAACAGGGGCTTATTTATTTATTGTGTTGGGTGCAAAAAGTTGCACTATCTATTTAAGACAGGTTTTTCCAAAACGTAGTCGTGTTTTTTTTTGGTGCGAAAACGTGGTCGTGTTTTAAGAACAAAGGGGTCGTTGCAAAAGAATAAAAGGAAAGGCAAACCGTGTACGGCAATCCACCACCGGCACCGGCACCGGCACTGCCGGTACAAATTGCGTGATTCACTTACCAAATTCTTCCGGAAGAGAGAGGGAAATTGTTCATCTGAGCGTCGAAGGGCTTGAGGATTTGAAGAGAGAGAAGAACAATTACAACGGGAAGAACACAAAAGATGTTGAACCAGCAACAGCAGCAGCAGCAAGTCTAGGTTAGGATGATGCTGCCAATATCGATTCGCTGCGACACCTGCGGCAACCACATCAGCAAAGGGACCAAATTCAATTCCAGACAAGAGGACGTCAATGGCGAAACTCAAATCTTTAGATTCTACTTCAATTGCACTCAATGTTCTGCTCAACTTTCCCATCAAGACGGACCCGGATAACTCTGATTATGTTCTTGAGGCTGGTGCCACTCGGAATTAGGGATAGTCTGGAGATTATCTTGATGTCAGAGGGTAATCTTTTATCTCTCTGTTTTTACTAATTGCTTAATTAGGTATTCATCTATCTTTGATCAGAAGAAATCATACATATCTTGATGTCAGATGGTGTATTTTGCTCTTATTTTTCTGTGTTTACTAGTAATTGATCGGGTACTCAATAGTACTTTTTCGTGATCCTGGTGCTATACGGAATATTGAATAGTTGGAGATATGTTGATGTTAGATGGTACTATTTTTTTCTGTGTTTACTAGATGCTTAGGTACTCAGATATTGTTGTTATCCTTTTTGAAATCGTACAGTTATGACTGCATTAGGTTAATGATACATTGCCTTTAAACATCTCTTCGCCAATGTCCGTCAAAATTATGCTATCTATCCATTCCAATCTGAATTTATGCTGCTGATTATTGGTAGTGTCTAATGTGCTGCAGATTATTGGTATGTTATGTCATCATTGTTTAAGCAATGTACACTAATGTCTGCTCGAGGATTCCTTCAGTCTTTGGTTGGAACCCAAAATCGCTGATTAAAGGCATGTTCTTTTCAATTTATGTTGATGAAGCTCAACTGATGGGAGAAAAAGTAAGTTATAGGAATTTAACTCACTGGTTTGAACTAAAATTATCTGATTTTTTNTGGAAAGATAGGCGATTTTTAATTTATTTCATAGCTAGAATGGTGGTCATTGTAAAGTTTTCCATGTTTGCTGATGTTATTAAACAACTAAATTCCAATCGCGTCTTACATTACTCCAAACAAAATCTCCAACACAATTACATAATGTCCTGAATAACAACTTGAATCTCAGTACATAAAAAGAAACACCTGTTGCATAAATAGGAAAGATGGTTGAAAACATGACCAAGACGACATCAAAGCATACACAGAAGAGTTTCTCATCAATGACATAGAAAGCTAATAGAAGGACATATATTTGCCTTCTTTAATTCTTCAACAGACCCTTTTGCTTAAGATACTCCACAGTCTGGTCGTAAATTTCCTCGATCCCATACTTGAACTCGAATCCCTCTTTAACGAGCTTCTCAGAAGAGACGATCAACTTGGCCTTGGAGGGAAAGTCTCCGAATCTGGAACAATAACACACAACAGAATCAATATGATATACTTGTCTAATGTGCTAAAATTTCAATTGTGTCGATTCTTTTATTTTGGAAGGCTTAAATTTTTACTCTGTTGGGACATTATACTGTGGGTATCTCTTGCTCAGGATTTTGGCAAGCTCAGAAACACTCGTGTTAACAGCGCAGCAAATGTAGCGCCCTGAGGCTGATTCTTTCTCGGCCAAAAATACATGTGCTCGGCACACATCCTCCACATGTGTAATGGAGATAGAACCTGATAGCATCTGCATTCCCTTCAATCCACCTATCTGGAACTCATTCCCTACAAAGTTGTGAATAGTTTTTTAACAATGATGTACTCATAAGCCTTTCTTTGGTTAATTATAAACGCTATAGTTTTTACCTGTTAGCAAGCATGTAGCAAGACCCACGCTGCTAGGGACGTCAGGCGTAAGAGAAGCACCGGCCATCAAAGTAGGAATCACAGTAATAAGATGTAGGTTATTTTCTTGAGCAAATTTCCAGGCTGCCTTTTCAGCTAGTGTCTTAGAGACAGGGTAACCCTGTAAAAACATGTCCATTTAATTTTTTCCCTTTTTAAATCTCACCAATTACTAGTCTTCTTATAATTACATAAACATGTATTGTATGGTATGCATTAATCATAGGTACTAAATTAAGATGTGCTATATGTTTACCCAAGTGGGTGGTTTATTGGAGTAGAGAAAATCAACATCAGTCCAATCCTCTTCGCTCATCACAAGGCCAGTCCCAGTGAGAGTGTTGATCGACACAGCGGCTGCAGAAGAGGTCATGACAACACGTTTGACAGATTTGGCCTTTACGCAGGCTCTTAAGACATTGGTTACTCCTTGAACTGCTGGCTTGATCATATCATTCTGCATTTGATGACCAATGAGTGTAAGATCAGATATGAAACTTGTAATTAAGTCTCTTTTGATTATCAAAGTGTGACCCTTCTGTAAAACAAAGTTACCTCAGGGTCTTGGGACGCAAAGTTGACAGGCGTGGCGACTAGGAAGACAACTTCACAGCCTTCTACCGCGGGATCAAAGCTCCCTTCATCAGTTAGATCAGCTCGGAAGATTTTCAAGTCACCCAAATCTTGTAGTGCTAAGAGGTGAGATATCTTTTTCTCATTATCTGCATCATATTCACCAAGTGTTTGTCATAAAGTTTGATTAATGTCGAAATCCTATACTGCTTTGTGGGAACTGGGAAGTAATATTATTGAGTAGTGACACATACTTCAGGGCCTCAATAAAGTTGTCATAACAAGGATTGATCACTTTATTTACTGTACATGTTAAACTTGTGACATCCTCTATGACCAAAAAAAAAAAAAACTTGTGACATCCTCTGCAGTGATAACATACTAAAATTTCCAGTATATACTTTCCCTGATCGAGTATTTATACTCAATTTCTATGTATGACCACTGTTAAATTACAGATTCATATGATTGTCAGACAATTTTACCGAAAAATAAATAAGTAAATAAATAAAAGGAAATAAAAAGAAGAGATCATTACCAGGGTCTCTAACTGTAGTATTGACAGTATAGCCTTTCTCCAACAACAATTTGACAAGCAAGGATGCCACAAAGCCAGTACCCCCAACGACGCACGCCTTCGTCTTCCCCTTCTCCCGTGCCTGATCATTTTGGATTGTAGCCATATTCGAATTTCCCAGAAAACGTTACAAATGTGGATTTTCTTCAAGCATGTAACTTATAGTACTTACATGATGTAAGTTTCACAAACGAGAAATGCATATATAGAGAAAAGCTAGCTAAGTAAATTAATGCAGTTTTGGCAGGTGCAATTGCAAAGGTGTTGCATCTAATTTAATGCAGGGGAGAAGGTAAGCACGTGACCGTCAACAACCAGTCAACTCATGTTACTCACAATTTTGTTCAACTTTTTTGTGTAGAACAATCTTAACAAGCTCAACAACCGTCGAAGTGGGTGCATGAGGTCTCTCATTTGGGTATCTTCGGAGTTTGAAGGTTGATACTATCAATATAGAAATAAAGTACATTACAAGGATCCAATCTTTCCCTAAAATTCAATTCAAGGACCTTACCTTTCATTTCTTCAATTTAAGGACCTTCTTTTCCTCTTTCCAATTGAAAAATGGTGATGTGGCACCTGAGCATAGTAAAAAAATAATAATTTTGTTGTCATGGGCTGCAATTGCATTGAAAAGCCTATTATACCCTTACTGTTCAGCTTGGGTCCAATTATTGGCTGAAAAGTGGGAAGGAGGTCCTTGGATTGAACAAATGAAAGGTTATGTCCTTAAATTGAACTTTTGTAAAAGGTTGGGTTCTTGTAATGCACTTTATTCATCAATGTAGCTACCATCTCAACTTTCTAACTGGTGGTATCTTGTACTGTCAAATTAAGTAAAATTTTTTTTGGTTATTTTGAATTTGTTTATTATATTGCCTAATCGTATGGACCTAAAAGTTAATGGTCAAGCTAACTTTCAGTGGCCCTCAAAGAACTCAATTATAAATTGAATTAGGTGTATGCCCGTGCGCTACACGATTGCTAATACATTACTACATTTTAAGTTCCTGTTACTTTGGTTGAATTTTTTTTTTAACTTTTAAATTAAATATTTAATTAAAGCTATTGATTTGACCATTTATTATTAAATGGGTCCAAAGTGAAGCCCATTTACATCCCTACTTGCAACACCCCATATTTTATGGAAAATAAATACTCCCTCCGTTCTTTAATTAAGACTAGTTGATGACCTGTGCTTTGCACAGGCTCATTATATGCCGCACGAATATTATATTATATTTGTTATTTTAAGTTAATTTATGCATTCAAATGTTCTTTTTGAAATAGCATAC
>BSSO01002646.1:0-18663 GCA_030267885.1 Mesembryanthemum crystallinum
TAAAAAAAAAAAAATAGTAGGCGCGTGCGCGTGGACCTCACGCGCATGTAGGGGCTCCCAGGAGCACCTAGGTGGGTACTTTTGAGAGTAGGGCTGTTAAATAGGTCGTGTTCGTGTCAAAGTTAAACGGGTTAGTTGAATATCATCTCTTGACCCAAACCTAACCCGTTTATTAAACGGGTTGGAAACCCTTGACCTTGACCTGACCTGTTTAATAAACGTGTTACCTACTAATGACCTGTTAACCCGTTTAACATTTTAAAAAAATTTCCAACTAGTTTAAGATTAAGAAAATGACTTTTTGCGGGAAACCACCTTATATATAGGTGTTTTTGTGAAGTCCCCCCCTTATAAATTATTTATAGTGGGGAACCACCTTTTAAAAAAGTTCCACCCTGAGAGTCCCCCCTTACCCAGGTCTCCGGCCAAAAAAAAATTGTTTTATCCCCGTTTTGCCCTTATGTGCATGTCACGTGCGTCTGTTTTCTTATTTTTTTCCTATTTTCCTATTTCACTTCCATTTACTTTATATTCTCCCCAATTTTTTTTTCCACTCTTTTTATTACATTACCCCCTTTTACTTCCTTTTATTCCCCTTCCCTTTTCAAAATTAAACGTTACTCTCTCTCTCTTCTCTCTTCTCTCTTCATTTGTTTTCTCTTTACCATAGATGCCATAGCTACGAATCTCTAAGCAAGCTTCGCACAGGTACAATTTCTTGCAAAAAAATTCCTTTTCCCTCAATTTCTTCAGGTAATAATGGTTTATATCTCCTATTTGGTTGCTTCCCCCTTTTTGCTGAATTTGAAAATGCTCTCTCTTTCTCCATTGTCGATATTGAACTTAACTAGTGTTTAAATGGTTTATTTTGGTTGAATCAACCAGAAATTAGGGTTTGCTCGAGTTGTCCTCTTCTTTGCTTAGCAAAAGCAGATTCGCTCAGTACAAAGGTGCTTTCTTGGGTTTGAAAAAAACAGCAAAGTGAAGTGACGAAGGAGATGGCAAAAGCAAGAACATATGAGACACACCCACGAACAATGAAGGGAAATAAATTTGAGGGAGATTTTTTGACAGTGTTTCTAATTTTGAATGAGAGGAAAAAGAAGTAAAAGGGCATAATGTAGTAACAAAAAGAGGGGAAAAAAGTTTTGGGGGCAAATAAAAGGAAATGGAAGTGAAATAGGAAGAAAATAAGAAAAAGACGCACGTGACACGCACATGAGGGCAAAATGGGGATAAAATTTGGCCGGACACATGGGTAAGGGGGGACTCCCAGGGCGAAACTTTTTTAAAAGGTGGTTCCTCACCATAAACATTTTATAAGGGGAGATTTTATAAAAACACTTATATTATATATAAAGCGGATCCCCGCAAAAACATACAATTGTACCTAAAAAAATTGGGCCAAGAAGATAAACTAAACCAAGACAAATTGTGTCATTGAAAGAACTCATTGCCGAACTAAACCAGCAATCTAAGGGCATGAGCTTAGACAATATGGAATCAGATGAGGAGATGGAAGCACAAAGAACTTCAAATTTGAAAAAAAGCAATTAGGCTTGTGTCAAATGCTGAGGAAGACGCAATTATAACACTTGCTTCTGCAAGTAGAAGGAAGAGGAGAAAGAGGGCTTGATTTCAAAACTTTGTGTTCTTTTTTTGTCCAAGTAAGGAACAATTACAAAGGTAGGTACGATAAATTTACATATAATAGAGGACCGGGGAGAATCGAACCTAATATATCCATGGACTCAGTTTTAAACATTGGGTCAAGACCTCATTAACTTATTTCAAAACTCTATAGAAGAGGGGTTTTGAGCAATACGTAAATTCTTGGCCTTTATGTGGAATGTCGAGGGATAATTAAATATTACGAGAGGTGTTGGGTAATTGTCATGGAGTTCAGGGGATATGTTAAGAGTTTTCAAAAGGAATATGTTTTTGAATGGTAAAAGACTGATGGTAATAAGAAATGGGAATGAAGGAGGAGAAAGGGAGGAAAGATTTGTGAAGCAGAAACCCATCATTCTAGAAATTAGGCCAAATAACACCTTAGTTAAATTGTTGAAAGTGATTGAAGGATAGAAATGTTGTGGTGGAAGTTTTGGAAAGTCGGGGTGTATATTGTGATAATATAGAGCGGCCCATGTGATTGAACACTTGAAAGGTGGCTCAATATCGATATTTCATGTTTGTTTTCCTACGAATGTTTGGGACTTGATCTTAAGGTTATTTTGAGTTTTTCCTATTTTATAGGTGTAAATTACATTTGAATCTTTCGAGGGAATTCTTCCAATGGTGGTTGTGAAAACATTATTAATTTGATCGGAACCAAACTGTTTTTTGATTGCAACCAAAGTCATTGTTGGCCCCAAAGTATTTTTGACTTTAACCAAACTTATAACTGATAAGAGAAAATGAACGCATGAAATTAGATCACTTGGATCTAACGGTGTAAATTAAAAGTTTCAATGGCTACCGATTGTAAGATTTTCCAAAAACATCATAATAGTGGAATGTTCTCTGCAAATGGATCTCATGAACTGGTTTGTGCATCAGTCATCAGATAACATTCCAGACCACCAACTCCGATAGCCTGGCCCAGCTCAGTCTCTGTTCTTTATCAACCAATCATTGGATTGGTGAGCATTATCAAGACATGCTGGCAACTAAAGTGGTTTCTGCATTTAGCTGTTTATCAGCTATCAGCAGTTGCTTAGCTATACACGCATTAAGACAACTGGAGAAAGAGATAAGAGAGAGAGAGAGAGAGAGAGAGAGAGAGAGAGAGAGAGAACACTATGTAATCAAAGTTGAAATAACACACTTTAGTTTCAAAATGAACACTTTCACTGATGTACCAAATATTAACGTGATAACTATTCTTCACTGTACATAAATAAGCTGGTTATGCAACAATTACGTATTCCGAACAAAAAGGGGGGGCCCTTACTCAAGGACTTTACCAATTCAGAAACCAATAGTGAGATCTTCCAGTTCTAAGAAGAGATCAAAGAAGATCCACAACTCCTTCGCTGACCTATTCTCATTAAGAACCCTGCGAAATGAGCTCTGACCAAAATATACCGACGTGTATCATTCAAAACTAACTGCGACACTCTTCCAAATCTGTGATTCTGCCCTTGACACTGAAGAAGCTCAAGGAAGAAAGATAGACGTGGCTAAAAATGGAAGGAACTAGGTGAACTATACAAATGACGGTAGGTCACTGCTGAAAATCAGAAATCAAGGTTGATTCAAGACATTATCCTTCTCTCGGGTGTGCAAAGCAACTATACGTCGAATCCTGGCATGGCAAATTGCGTAGCAAAAATTTCTATATGGGTTCGCAACTCAACAATGTCCTTGTTGTTCTGTAACCCCTTTACAAAGCACTTCTGTAACTTCCCATGTTCTCGCTGTACCAACCTTGTAATATGCGCTGCTCGGGTGAGAAAGTCAGCAATTACCTCGAAATCAGGCTCCAGACAGCCTCTCGTTGTCATTGCAGAGGTACCTAGGGTAAAACAATGGCAGCTCATAGTTAAGCTACATTCAGTCACTTTGGTAGTAGTCACAGCAGAGGAATAATGAAAGTCTTCACTTACCAATCCTTACACCACCAGGAGTTATTGTGCCATTGTCCCCAAATAAAGCAACTTTATTTAGCGTGATATGACATGTTTCGCAAACCTTCTCGAAATTCTTTCCTGCATCAAATGAAATGATAGAAATAAGCCCATGCCTATTTACAAGCAATTTGGGAAACAGGGGACTAATTTGCAGCTGATAAAAGCCTCAAAGTCAGAACCAACAACCAACACAAAAGGTCACAGAAGTACAAGTCTTAATCACTCATGAGTTAATTCTATAAGCATAACAAAACCAACTTCGATAGTTACAGTAAAAGAAATATCTTCCGAACTAGAGTTGTCACAGTGGGGAACAAGGATAATCATTATGACTCATTATATCAGATGTGTAGTTATTTTCCAGAACTCCGCAGCATAGTGACGAAGAATAACGACAAGATAATTACTGACTGAACTTTTGTTGCAATCTAAGCTTTCCTATGTTTGAATAACGAAAGTGGTACAGAGTAACTCAAACTGGATACTAACAAAACTGAAACATTATGCAGCACCATATATGCAATATGGCAAAGCCATGAAACTTAATCATTGCGTCTCTCCCCCTTTCACCTCAAAACCATGGGCGATGCAAGAAACCTATCTGCAGGAATCAAAATGGAACGAAGATGGCTCTACCTTGGTCAAGTCAAATCTAAGCAAAGTGTCTAACAAGTCACCCTTGCGGGGGTGCTTGATTTTATTTTATTTTCAGGGGGGGGGGAGGGGGGGCGGCGGTTAGAAGATAATAATTCTCTTCTTGTGTGTATGTGTGGATTACGGTAATAAATCATGTTAATCAATACCCCCCCCCACCCCCAAAAAAAAAAAAGAATCCCATATAGGGCGGCAACTATTTCTTCTCCCACCATTTAGAGTAGTGGTCTCTACCAAACCCTAGTCACTATCGATGCATTGTCATATTTGTATCTCCTTCCACTCTTCCTTGTCCTCTTCCCTCCTCTTTCCTGATAGGCACATTTCTTGCGGTCTGGCAGTATGTTAATTCATATTTTAGGCTGGCTGCCAATGAAAGACAACTTACTTAAAACATTGTAGTGAACTTTGGTATAGCACCGCAAGAAATGTGCAGGTTACATCAGAGTGCTACTCACATCCATGACCCCTTTTTTGAGTTTCCATAGGTTGATTAGATACTGTGTCTCATGTGATATTATGGAGTACAATTCGTTAATCCTTCAAGAACTGGCTGCCTAGGCATGCAAACAAGAGCAAACATATGTAATACAGAAGACTCAGCTGCCCCTAATTCACCTCGTCTCTTGTATATTGTCTTAGGGAAACAAGAAACCAGGTTGTAAATGCTAGTGGATCTACTATCAGGTTGGATTAGTTATAGTATTAGGGATGTGAACTATCACAAATTACTCCTTCCCTGTCTTGTTTTGTGGTTCTCTAGGCATGCCTGGGAGTATGTTGTACTTATCACTTATGCTCAGCAATCAAAACCTCTTCATCTTCCTCCTCCCCCCCCCCCCCCCCCCCCCCCCCCGGACAAACGTAAAAAGGGGGAACATTGCAACGTGAAACCAAAAAATTTGAACAAGTATAAACTGCAATCCAATTCCATTCTCAGAAGAGAAATCATAAAAATCACTACATGGCATCCCACAAAATTGACTCAATGATATATGATGTGCTTTATAAATAAATATTCAAGGGAATGTAATAGAGAAATGGGCAACTATGCAGAACAGCCTAAGCATTTCTCAGACATATCACAAAGGTGGGACCTATTAAACTCCTTGGTAGAAGCCTGCCAGGGTTAATAACATAAAGCGTCAAAAATGGAAAGCTTTTATGCATGTCTTCTCTTTCATTACTTTCGAATTTAGATGCGTTCCACTTTGTACCACAAAAAATATCATAACTCAACTATTCAAGGCTACGATTCCCAATTCGGAAATAGTTCAACAGAGATGCAGCAATATTGCCTTGGCAGGGAAGATATCCATGGTAAGAAGGAACACATACCTGTTAACCCAAGAGGCCTCAGATCCCAAAGTACTAAGTGGTTGTCAGTGCCTCCAGTTACTAGCCTACATTTTCTTCGCAATAAAGCAGATGCCAGGGCCTGCGCATTTTTCTTGACTTGTTGCATATATGCCTTATACTCAGGGGTCGCAACTTGTTTCAAGGCTATAGCTAGGGCAGCAATGTGATTGTTGTGTGGACCACCTTGTAGAGCTGGAAAAACAGCAAAGTTTATCTTTTCCTCAAAGTCATATAGCTCACTGTCATCAGATGGGTTCAACAGCGATCCTCTCTTTCTTGGTTTCTTGCCCTTCCTAAAGAATATTATACCTCCTCTAGGTCCTCGCAGACTCTTGTGAGTTGTAGAGGTTATAATATCACAATAGTCAAAAGGGCTGGCACATTCCTGTCAAATATAAGCAAGCAAGTAGATTAGGAGTTAGGACAGTTAATATGAAGATATAATAACTGATGAGCTATCGTAATCATTTCCAAATTTGTACATTTCATTTGTACCAATTTTGCTATATTTTTCCATGAGTTTTTTTGGTCCAAGTTCTCCAATATTCTGCATCCATAAGATACGAGGCATTATAAACTTCTTTTTCCACACGATTATCTATTTCATCCAACTCTTGTGGATAACTATCACCAAATGCTACAATTAGTTCTTCTCAAGAACAACTGCTCACTAAATTGCACATCTACTCTTGTAGTGTTTTAGAAATAAGAAATTAAACTGATTAACTTATATAAAGACTAATGTATAGATGAAACTTCACATCTTCTTGTTGGCAAGGGCTTCTTATGGAGTAAAACAAATTTTCAAAATCATCAATTGGTTATTTCCTCAAGAGCTTGGCCACATGTGTATCAAAAGACAAGTATCGTAAACAAAAGGTGGAATATTGTAATCTAATTCACATTATATGGCTCAAGTCTTATGTTCAAAGCAAGGTTCAACAACTACGACACTGTGCTTATATCTTTGCCATTACAGTGTAAAACCCAAAGTCACTTAATATAATCCTACTAATACTGAATTCTCCAAATCTCACAAGCTGCAACAATGTACAAAGATCAAACCTCCAAGTTGCCAGTTACCATCATTAAACAACAACTAACAAATAAAACCACAACTCGAGAAAAAAGTAAACGAAAAAAAAAAAAAAAAAAAAAAGATGAGACTCTCACCTTAGCGGCAATAAGGCCACTGATTTGGGCCATATCGCACATCAATATTGCACCACACTTGTCTGCAATCTGCCTCAACCTTGCATAATCCCAATCACGAGGATATGAGCTTCCACCACATATCAATATCTTTGGGCGAAAATCAAGTGCCTTCTCCTCAAGCTTATCATAATCTACATACCCAGTTTGGGGATTGATTTTGTAAGGAAAGCTCTCGAAGAAAATCGACGCCCCAGACACCTTCCTACCATGCGGAGTATAACACCCATGACTGGTATTCCCTCCAGAGAGGGTATCCAACCCCATAATTCGATCCCCAGGCAGCAAAAGTCCAGTGTAAACTGCAAAATTCGCAGAAGTACAAGAATAAGGCTGCACATTGACACCCCAATTCTCTGAACTAAGATCAAAAGCTGCCAAAGCTCGCTCGCCACAGAGAATTTCAATCTCATCTATGTACTGATTGCCACCATAGTACCTCGACCCAGGCATTCCTTCCGAATATTTATTAGTCAGGTGGCTTCCTAGTGCTTCCATCACAGCTTTGCACACAAAATTCTCCGAAGCAATCAATTCAATACCCATGTACTGCCTCTGCTTTTCCTTCTCCATGATATTGAAAATCTCAGGGTCGGCCACTTGCAAGGACTGATTGCCCCAGGCTTTCACAGCACAACGACGTGATTCAAGACTCGAGTCGACAAAAACCCGTTTCACAGCCGCAGTAGAAGAAGAAGACGCCGAATCCTCCCTGTCCCGGCGCCTTTTCAAACACATAGAATGACCTAGAATGCGAAACTCCTCAACCTCGACACCATCATCATCACCACCATTACCATCTTCTCTCTCCTCAGCACCCTCCTGTTTTTCCGTAACGCTCTCCCTCTCGTCAACGCCACCACCACCATTACCCAAATTACGGCGAATCTGGGCAGATTGTTCAAGCAATTGAAGCGGCACCGACGAAACCGGAGCCGAAGACTCACGCAACCTCGAATCGATCTGGAACGAAATGGAGTCGTCGGTGACTAGGGCACGACCAGTATGATTCGAATTCGCCATTGATGGAGGTAGCAGCGGGTGAGGCGATGAGTGCGATGAGTGAGAGAGAAACCCTAGAGAGAGATTCGATTGAGAGTGCGTAAAATCCATCACACAACACCAACGACTAAAAGCGATTCAATTCGATTCGATTGGATTAACGAAGAACTAATCGATCAGCAACACCAACAACAAGAACAGCAACAACAATTACAGGAACGAAATTGAGGAAGATGATAATGGAAATTGGAGATTGAATTTGAGAAAAGTCCCATAAAATTTGGAAACCCTAACCCTAATCAAGTATGGTGTGACGCGGTGATTTTTGCAGTGAGAGAAAAAGAGGGGAAAAGGGGAAGATGATGGAGTTTATGGAAGAGGAGAGAGAGATGGGTGGATACATAGAATTAAGGGAATGCACCTAGACGTTATTGCTTGGCGGAGAGGGAAATCCTTTGTATTTTATCTGGCATGATGGCAAAATAACCACCAAAAATGTTGTATTGTCTTTTTTGGACAAAGAAAAATGTTGTATTGTCTTGGAAACAAAATCTTGTCCTAATAATATAGAAATAAGGAAAAATTTTGACGTTAGGCCTAATTGTAATTTGGTTACCCGTCTTTTTAATATTTACATTTTGGTTACTTGAAATTTTAACTGTCTCATTTTGGGTCACTTCACTAACGGCGTTAAAAATTCCGTTAAAATGCTGACGTATCATCAATCAAAAAAATGTTTTAAAAATTTCCAAAAAGTTGTATAATAAATAACTAAAAATAAAATTTTCATAACTTTTTGAAATTTTTTTGGTATTTTAAAAAAAAATTAAGAATATTTTGCTTGATTACACGTAAGCATTGTAACGCAGTTTTTAACGCCGTTAGTGAAATGACCCAAAATGAGACAATTTTAAAATTTCAGGTACCCAAAATGAGAATATTGAAAGGCAGGTACCCAAATTGCAATTAGATCTAAAAATTTCAGGTACCCAAAATGAAATTTTTCCTAAATTTTGCCATGTTTTGACTTTTAGAATTTAATAGAATATACTCTTGATGAATTTGACTTCTTTCTTTGTCTTAATCTAACACTGTGATAGAGATGTTTATGGACTGAACAATTTATAGGTTCGAGAAAAGGGTAGACCTAGATGAAGGTTTTTTGAGATTTATAAAATATCAGCATGACAGCGCAACACAAACCCGCTTATCAGCCCGATCATAAAACAATATTTATGCTGAATCGAGCATGTATTTTGGCGCAGATATGCATTATAGCAACATCAGCTCTACTTTTTGCAGTTATAATAGAGCTAATAGGACAATTTATTTTAGCTTGTTAATGAAGACTCAACCAAATCTTACAATCTATATATAAAATAAAAATGTCACTATGGGAAGTTACAGGAGGCTTGAGAGGCTCTCCCTCCTTAGCAAATTCAATCATAAAAATGTCATAAAGTTACAGGAGGCTTGAGAGGTCCTCCCTCCTTAGCAAATTCAATCTGGTGGCTCTATTGGGGTTTTGCCCTCTTCTCATTCAACACATGCTTGAAAAAAAAAAAAAAAAAAAAAACATCAATGTTTAATTTCAGTCAATGGAGGTGCAACTAAGATCAATAATCTTATTTATACGAATTATCCGTGCAGGACCGATTCTTGAAATCAGGGACAGTAATCTTACTAAAATCCGGAAGATTAGTGGGTGAATCATTTAGAGTAAGCGACTCAAGCTCTGAACATAGATTGAACATATCGGGAGATTAGGAGTGCGGGAGACGTAACGTGAATGCGCACGAGGAGATTTATCTACTCGAGCGCATTTATGCGATCGAGGCGGGAGACGGAACGGAGTGTACACGGAGTGCAGTTGACCTCGGATGGTTTTTAGCCCGAGATCTCTATAGAGATGGACTTTATTCTTTCGCCCCACGAGCAGATAAATCTCCACCAGTTTAAGTAACGGAGTGGGGCTTCGTTGGCACTCGAGTCCCGTCAGGTCCTCGATCTCGTAAACTCGATCGAGTCACTAAAGTGCCTACGCAGATAAATCTCCAGGTCTTCTTCTGTCTGCTCTACTTTTTCTGATTCCCCCGACTCCCCTGACCAACCCGCCGTAACTACCTATTTCAACCAAAGAGGCTAAAATCTAGGAAACTTAATAAACCAAAACTGATTTAGGGGGAAAAGGAAAGTAAGGAAAAAAATCACGTAACTACCCACAATCAGTTGAGTAGCGGCTTTCCAAAATCAATTAAAAAATCACTCATTAAAAAAGTAAAAAAACTACCCATCAAACATGGAACAATATTGGAGAGACTACAACTAAATTGGCAACTGCAATGCACAATTTCCAATATCAAGGCATTTTAGTTTTAAAATTTTTTCCTTTAGTTTGTGTCAATCTCTCTCCTCCCATTTTCTCCTTCTCCGCTAACACTTCCATTAGCATATAGATTGTTCCTCCCATAAAAAGAAAGAAAAGGAAAGGGGGGGAAAAATTATATAGATTGTTCCTCGTTTAATGGGGGCAACAGCCAAACAATGAGAAGATTGTCCTTATTCAAAGGTTATCAAACTTGCTTTGGAATTGCAACTCCAACAAGCCAAGACATTCGATGATGAAATTGAGAGCAAAAGAAAACAAGTTCTCCTCAATTATGAATACAACACCATAAGTTAGTCGATTTTTTCTCCTGTTATACTTTCATTCAGTATAGAATTTGCATATAATCCAATCTATTATTTTAATATCCTGTGTAAAGCTTTTTCCATAGTGGAATTTTTGTATTTTTGTGAGTGAAAAGCCTTTCGATTTTTGTATTATATGATGATGACATAGTGTAAAATTTTGCAGTAACTTATTCTTTTTTATATTAAATTATTTACTCTTTGTTCTCTCCACTTTAATTTAAGTTCACTTTAATTTTATTAATTTATTATTTATTCGGGAATCGAAATTTGTAATCCATATTTGAGATGATTTTAACCATCAATGACTAGGATAATTATGAATTTTGGAATTGAGCCAAATACATGGTCTTCAATAAAGTTTTAAAATTCTAGAATTTCACATTATGAATCGTAGAAGATTTGGTAATCAAGGAAAAATACAGTAGATGTTCTTACTTTATTTTTTCTTTACAAGTTAAAGACATGTTTTCTTACTTTGTCAATATTCTATGCATAGCACGGGTACAGGCTAGTATGAGAAAAATCGGGGACCACCTAGGAGAAAATGGTAGATATATTCTCAACAATCTTTTGTTTGTATAAGAAAGGTTTGGAGACAAGATAAGCATCACATAAAAACCAGTATAGAACTGCCCTACGTTTATAATTTTGTAGGACGCGCCTACACATGACCTGGTAGGATGTGTAAATAGAAATCAACATCCGCTCGACTCAAAAGGAATATTTTTTCCTTTGATCGAGGTAAAATGATTTACGAAGTAATGTTAATTTTCGTTGTTCAAATAAACCAAATAAGGGAAATAGGAAAAATCTGTTTTCTAGGAAAATGTTTTCCCCCAACCAAACTGAGCGCATCAGTATCTCTTTCTCCACCTTCCTTTACCCACCTATCAGCTATCCTAGTCTATAGATGTCACCATGGAACTTCATTAATAATGGAGTTCATCTCCTTAATCTATCAGTGATACCATATTTTTCGCTCTAATTAGCTTCGTCCTCTACATAATCAGAGCCTTCTTCACCAACTCGTTGGTTATCTTCATCACACCCTCCATATTTGAAACTGACATTGCCTTTTCCTTCGTCGTACGACCACCATTGCATAGCAATCATCATCATTCGCTAGAACATCATCTAAACACGATGGTCCCAATAATTTTAGAGGCCTTGTGCTAAAAATGTGTTGAAATCAAATCGAGCCACGGCGAAATGCTATACTCGGGAAAAACAAGAAAAAGGAAGAAGGAAATGATAGTGAAAAATGTCAAGTCTAGAAGCTATGAGAGTCAGTCCTGCGGTAGTGTCAAGGAAATGGGGTTGTGTTGCAAAGGTAGTTTTGGCTGGATTGTTACACCACCTACCCGCCATTCCCTCTCCATCAATTAGTCAAGTAATTGCCCAGAAGCAATGCAAGATACCTCTGTAAGTCAATTCCCTATTGGGGCATACAATCTCATTATAGATTACACTAAAATAAATGAATAAAAAAAAACCTAAGACCAAAAGAGGGTTTGACTTTGCAAATTTCCACTAGTTCAGCCATGTCAGGTTATGGCCATCATTCATTGAGTCATGAAACATAAAGGTTCAACTATAGGTGAGCCGTAGACCACTTACGCCTCGACAGCTAACGGGCTATAAATCTTATACGACCCTTCCTTTGGTAGGCCGTAGCCCCATAGCGATCCTCCCTCAGTTGAGCCATCACCTAGGCACAGCTGTGGTGGGCCTTGTTGCTTATTCAACACAAACTTGGTTTCATATTCTCAGCTATTCAATGATTGAACATTTTAAAAATTTTGAAACGATAGAGTTAATTGTGCGTCTCTATCTCATGTATAAGATTGATTGAATTGTTTTAATTTCAGATATGAAGCTCAGTTAGGAAGTTTTATGAAAATTTTCAACTAAATTAGGAGGAAAGCAACCTAATTGTTGAGCAGTCCCATATTTCATCTTAACATAAATGATTGAATATTTCTCAAATATAGTAACTGATCCAAGATGTGTAATTGTCCTTACAGGATATTTGATTGAACAAGAGCTATTATATGAATGTAAACCAGAAGTGGATTCCAATACATGAATGGTGAGAGGTAGATGGTGGGGCTGCATGAGTTTGAGGAGAAAGGACGGTGATAGGCGAGAGAAAGAAGACGATAGAGTTTTTAATGGGGGATATTTTAGTCTATTTGCCCTTCATTTTATAATTTATTGTCCTACGTTTAGTACCTTTGAAATTTAATATAAACGCTCCTTCAATCTAACTCTAAAATAATGGAAGGAAATCCTTCTAAAGTCACTCTATTAGAGGGATCTCTACGGTCTCTAAAAGTCTTAACTACAATTCTTGACGAAAGAGAAAGATTTAATGCTGATTGATTACGCTTAGGAAATTACAATCAAATGCTTTGAAAGAAAAAAAAAAAAAAAGGTGTTAGGACACTCAGGAGTTAGAACGACTGCTAGCTAATTTAGTCAACACCTTGACCCACTTAGAAAAATTAGGCCCCCCTAATTTTGGAGCCCTGTGCAGCGGATCAGCCTGTTCTTGCTAAGTGTCAGCTCTGCATCTAAACCTCTAGCAACATGTCCTCTGACGCCAATTTCTTCTCTAAAATTTGTTGCGATCTTCTCTTAATAAGGTTTCGAGATTGATTGTTGATTTGTTGAACTACAGATGATGTGATTTATTTTTTTATTGGACAAATCCTAAAGTTTAGGGTTCATGAAACTGTTGAAATAGAATATTTAAATAACTTTTTTTTCCTTTTTTTAATTGAAGATTTTGGTGTTTATCAGTTATCTTGACTATTAATAGATGATTTGGTTTTTGGTTTTAATCTGAGTTAACTCTTTGTCATCTCTCAAATTTAAAATTGAAATTCCGTTATTCCCTAAACAATTATTTTGAATTTAGAAATTTTAGAATTGGAAGTTCCAAGGTTTTCTAAACAGTGGAATTGGAATTCAAATTCGATTTTAGGATATTACAAAATAAAATTCATACTAGTGAAATCAAACAAGCCGATCCAGATGCAATTACCTAGTTGCTTGTTTGGATAAAAAGATTCCATTTGGAATCTTGGAATTAGAATAATGCAAGTGTTTGAAAGTGTTCCTCAAACAAAAATATTTATTTTTTGGAATTGGATCAAATTCAAGAGTATTCTAAAAATGATGAACTATATGTGTTTCAAATTCTGACTTTTTACATGTATTTCAGTTCCCAACACAGTTGAACCACTTTCTCTCTTGTTTAAACATTGTCTACACTTTTTTAGTCTCTCTTTTGTTTGCTTTTACTCCATCAGTCGTTTCTCTCTCATCTGAACCAAAACTCCATCTATGACATACTTTCTCTGTCTCTTGTTTCTTTCTCTCTCGTGTCTCTTTCTCTTTTCCCTCCATCTGTCGTTTCTCTCTCACATATTTCATGCTTCATGGCATTATACCTTGAGTTCTCTCTCTTAGGTTGTTCCGTTTATGCAAAGATCATGGAAACTTGGTGGCGATAATAGTGGCGAACAGGGTGGTGATGGTGGTGAGTGATGATCAAGTGCCTTTGTCATCACAATTGAGAACACCTACAATCATTTATGGCTTTGATGGTTCAACAAAGATTGGGTATTTGAAACGTAGACGATAGAATTCAGTACAATTTGATTAGATCATATTTGATTGTTGCTTCTTGTATTAGAATTCTGGATGTGTTTTCTTCTTGTTCTTTTCATTTGTAATTTTACCCAAAGTTATTATGTGATTGAATATCATCATGAATCATGATGATGATGATTTAATTTCTCCCAACTCATTTATCTCTGGATTTTGTGATAAAAAAGAAAACTCTTTTCCCTTTCGACAATTCTTCCCCACTTTTTTTTCCTTTTTTGTAGTGTATTATTTTAAATTTTACGAAAATTTCCTGTGGTATTCCTGAACTTTGGCTAAATGCCAGTGGTGTCCACGCTTTTCCAATAATGCCAGTGTGAACTCTTGAACTTTCAAAAAAACGAAGTTTCGTGCCCAAGGGGCAGTTGGAAGACTAAAACCGTTAGTTTGTTTATCCAATTTGTTATGTGGACCGTTTTACCCTTATGATTAATGAATTCAACACCCTCCATTTTTCTCTCTCATCTTCATTATGGTGGTGGTCGTTTTGATTATGGTGGCTATCGAGTTCAAGATTCACGGCAATGAATTTACCCAACCAGCCGCCATTAACGAACGAATGATAAAAAAAATTCGAAACTCTCTCTCCTCTTGTTAAAAGCAATATGGGTTGAATTTTGAATTTTAATTTTGGTTTTTGTTAGCTATTTGCAATTGGTTGGATTTAGTTGGAGTTTTGCAAAGATTGAATTTGGGTTACTGGGTTTCTCTATCTAACTCAACTACTGTTTGGTCATGGGAGAGAGAAAGATGATTAATGGGAGAGAGAAAATAGGGGACAGCGCCCCACCCAGCCAGACCCACCCCAGCCCCACCACAGCCACCATCCCCAGCACCTCGAAACCACTCACAGCTCCCCGAAACCACCCCCACCCCCGAAACCACCACCCACCTCCATTTTCTTTCTCATAGCATTAATTTTGTCAATGTGGAGCAGGAGAGATAGAGAGGGGGGAAGAAATTATGGTGAGGATAGAGAAATTAAATTTGGACTTGCCATGGAAGGAAAGGGAAGAGAAATAGTGAGGCTTGGGGTGTTGTAATGGAGGAAGGGAAGGAAGGAGGAGAGAGAAAATGGAGGGTATTGAATGGAGTAAGAACGGTGAAACAATTGTGAAGGGGAAGGGGATGAGAGAGAGTGGGGGTATATCAGTATTTTTATTGTGCCCTATACATTAACCAAGTTAAACAGTACAAAAATCTAACGAAAAAGGAGCTCGATCACCCATTAGGGTACATAAAATGTTAAAGTCAAAATTTAAGGGTACCATTGGCATTATTAGAAAAGCGTGGGCACCACTGGCATTAGGCCAAAGTTCAGGGGTAGCACAAGAAATTTCCGTAAATTTTAATAGAAATAGATTACAAGAGGAATAAAACTTTTAGAAACATAATTCATATTCTATAACTAAAATGTAAAGCCGTCCATGGGCGGGACGATTCATTAGGCTTGTTCCGTCCATCACCAAAAAAGGGCAGACAGAGCATTTATGCGCACTTTCAAGGACCGGCCTGTTAGACTGTCCCAAACCTGCTTGTCGACCCTATATGTGCAAAAAATTCATTTCATGCCCAACCAACGTCTAGCCCAGTTCCACTTTTGAACAACTCTACTAACAAGAAATCCTTAGTGAATGTTACCTTTTGTACTTTCCTTAACTTAATTTTGTTATGTTTTGTTGGTTTCTTCGCTATTATAATAAAATGTTCAAGTATTAGCAACTTGCAGTAATGTGTGTTTGTTTTTCTCTTTTACTCAACGAAATTTGACGAGTTCTTGCTCTTTTGAAGGAGAGAGGTTGATTTCGTGTTTGAAGACCTAGATTTTTGCTTTGCTTCAGTTGCATTTTGCAATGGAGAACGAGGATTAAGAGAATGAGGAGACAAAGTGAGGCATTTGCAAATCGCCATCGTTGTTTCATTCTAATATTTTTTTTTTCTTTAACCCTTAAGATGTTTAGTAATGCCTGTAAGGATTACTTGTGTGTTAGGGCATGTCGTCCTATGTATTGTGGACCATAAGATGACCCATCGCAAGTTCAAATTGTTAGCATCACACAACTACATTAAGAGGATTAATATTAAGGTTGATAATTGGAAAAAAATATTTTGGTGAGTTGCTTGAAATGGATGCAATAAAAAAATATGGAGTAACATTGGTTGATGAAATTGCGAACAATCAAGTTGATTTCTCCAACAATTGACAGGGTAACGAGATTGCTAAGTTGCCAAGTTATCTGATCAATAGGAGTTTAGCACACAAGAAGAAGAAGAAGAAGAAGAAGATCAATGGGAGGCAATGAGATTGCTAAGTTGCTAATTTCACAATTAACCTAAAATATTAACACGGAAATAATCAGAAATATCAAAGGCATTACCATTATATTTATTTCCATATTAAATGTAAGCCTAATAAAATAACTAAATAATAACAATAAGCAATCCTAAAGACATCTTAAAGCCTCATAATATTAATAATCTAAAACATAAATAAATCCAACTCATAAATAAATAAAGATTCATAACATTAATAGTCTAAAACATAAATAATCATTACAATGTATTAGTCAAACCAATAATTAGACTAAATAGGTTAAATGCTACAGATTTAGGATGACTACTCTTCTTCCTCATCCTCATTTACCCTCATGGTATACAAATTGTATGCACACATGAAAAGAGATAAACATACAAAATAGGAAAACCAACAGAATCTGGAGGTCCAGAAGAATTCATAAATGGAGTTGCGTCTGAATATTGTAAGTCGAGTATCACTTCATTAGTAACAGTACCATCTATCTCATTTTTACGAAAAAAAAAAAGAAAAAAGAAAAAAGAAAAAGAGATATCTTCCTTTCAAACTTGTTAAAAGTAAAGTTACAACATAGTAAACCAAAAAGAAAAGTCGAAATTGGATGAACAAACTCAAAAGCTAGTACAAGTTATATTGTTATAGTGCAATTCAAAAAAAATCTGAATCATGATGATCTGACTCGAATATATGATCCAATATTATCCAAATTTGAAATTTGGGGTTTGGCTCTAGATATGCACTTTTCTTCTATGACATATTCAAAAGGCAAACAATTAGGTGCCTATGTATCTCCTCGTGATTTTTTTCTTCTTATTTTGGGTAAAAACTAAAAAGAAATTCCAACTTGTCCAATTTGTCCAATACTACTAAGTTTATTTATTAAGGTGCACCAACTTATAAAAAATCTTTATGTTTTTGACTTCGTAGTAAATTTGTGAAAAAGTATAATGATGTACAAAGTAAAAATACATTTTATATTCATTTTAAATAGTATTTTCAAGATATAACCTTTTTATAAGGTACAAAATTTATATAATTACAATTATTTTATGGCCAAAATGTTATCTTAAAAACAGTAGAAGGTCAAACCGTAATTTTTCTTTTTTTTTTTTTTGAACAGAGGGAGTCTCTCCCTAATAAATATCCCAAAAAGAATTGAACATTGGTCAGTTAAGCAAATCATTTTTAATGGAATTTGTAACTTGGAAAGAAGTCCTTTTGCCACTTTTGGTGGCTTCAGAAATCTTAGCCACTCTACCCCAATTTGGATAGGGGATTGACTACACTATCAAGTTTGCTTACTGGTTCTTTTTTTTTTTTGTTTTTTTTTTTTTTTGAAAAGGTAAGAAAGCCGAGATAAACTTCTCAAAAGTTTATCCCAATTGTGTTCACCAACAAGCTAGTTTAGCAAAGAAAGAGGGGGAGCTTTCTAGAGAGAGAAGCTCCCCCCTCTCTCTTAGTACTGCTATATACAAACTAGTTTATAATGATTTGTAGCAAATGGATTCTTTAGTTTGCTTACTGGTTGGCTAAGGACACGTGTGTTGTCTTTACCCACTGCATCTATATTGCATCAACATATACCCAACTTTCCTGCTTCTTGCTCCTGCTGTATATTGAAGATGAAACCCAACTGCACTTGTTTGTTGATTGTCCTACAGCTGCTGTGTCGTGGATCAACGAGTTGCTTGCAATAAGTTTAGAATCAATATGTGACATATTTGGTGTCAGAGAAATAAGGTTGCTTCTGAACATGCTTATTCATTTGGATTTGGCTACTAACGCTTGTTCGTCAAAGATTTTGCTGGCACTTCCAACAGTATTCGAGAACCAGTGATTTCATAGAAGCGACCTCCTACTAACTGAGGGAAGGTCTCAAGGTAGCATGGGATTATGAAATCACATGCCTTGACGCAGACGTTGTGTTTATAAATTCTAAACAAGCGTAAACTTTCGAATTTCAGTGTTCAAATGGTTCTAAAATGACCACCAATGGTACCCTATCTATTCCCAAGGCTTAGTATGATTTAACCTTATAATCACCTAAAGAATGGCATAAAAGCATGTGAGAATCAGACTTGGAATATTCAGCACACAAAATTCAGTCGCAAGTGGTTAGTTAAG
>BSSO01002647.1:0-18661 GCA_030267885.1 Mesembryanthemum crystallinum
TTAATTCCCCTTAAATATGACATGGACCTCTACTAAGAACACATAAGCCGACAACCAAGCGATGACATGGCATGCTGATGTGTCGACCTCTGGTTGAGTTTGCTTCCTTTTAATCTAATTATATAGATTGGTCAAATCGTGTCTAGATAGGGTTAAATGTATTCATATTGTGTCATAGTCGTATTTCTCTCAATAACTCCTTGTCGCGTCGTTGTGTCGTGTTAAGGGTTACCAACTCTATTGTCGATACTCTACTGTAGATCCAAATAAAAATATAAATATAAAAAAAATATTAGAACATCTTCTATTGTACGAAACTGGAAATAAATCAGCCAGAGATACCCTTCCATGTAAGGAATGACTCTCAACATACCCAAAAATTGGGTATTTGAGCAAACTTGTGGGACTAAAAATTATAGATCAATCAAATGATTAAAATCATGGAGGCAAGTATTATAATCTTCTTCATCTCAATTGTCACAAGTTTGGTTCAAGGATTTGCTGCAACGTTACAAGATGACAAATTGGAGATACAGAGGCAACTTCAACTCCTTAATAAACCAGCAGTGAAGAGTATTCAGGTGATTGATTTGGCTAACCTTGATTCATTTTAGATATTTTTTTTTTTTTTCAAAAATTTTTGAGGCAAATTCATTTTAGATTGTCTTGAATAATAAGTGAACTTGCTAAGCTGTCAAGTTTCTCTTCATTCTCCCACAGACTAGGTATGGTGACATGATAGATTGTGTGGAAATTCATAAACAGCTAGCTTTTGATCATCCTCTACTGAAGAATCATTCCATACAGGTGTGTCATTTCTCAACGATGTGATATGATGTATATGAACTAAATTGTTAAACTGAATATATACAAATCTTTTTCCTGAAAACTTAGGAAGAAACGGCCTCATATATAGTGACATAGCGGCTTTAAATTGTTTTGAAATGCACTCTTGTTCATGTAAGACCCTGTTAATTGATTTGGGGAGAATTCTCAACTCATATAAACTCAACTTTACATACTTATTTTAAAAAAATTTGTTTCTACCCAAACAAAGACATCCTAAATAATTTGAGTTTCATATTTTTAGGTTTTTTGATTATATTGCTATGAGTACTAACTTTTAGTTTCTTAAATTCTCGAATCTTGCAGATGAAACCTACTAATGAGATTCAAAGGCAACAAAAACCTTCATCAATATTGACACTTTCACAACTATTGTCAAAGGAGAATATAAGATGTCCGAAAGGAACTGTTCCTATTAGAAGGATTCAAGAAGAAGATCTCAAGATGGTTGGCAATAAATTATCGATTTTGGATTCTTTGAAGGCAAATGATCAACCTGAGGATCATATGGTAAGTTCAATTTTGTCAAACAAAAATTTGGTGCAAAACTTTTGTCAAATAATTTTCACATCCGCTCACCATCTCTTATATATTGGAGCATCTCCCTCGTTCCTATAAATCTTAACTTACTTTTATATTTTATGTGTAAATTATGTGTTAATATAAGCGGTTTAAATGTTAATACTAAGCCCCAACAACTCTTTTACTCATATCACTGTGTTTTGTTTTGTATTCTCTCAAGTAGAATAGTCACTCGATCTGTGGCTCTCTTCGGCTCACTCAATAAGATAGACAAGCAATCCTCTCTACAATTTGTTAATCTATTACCAAAATTTATAAAATATAATTGCAACCTTCAATTTGTCACGAAATTAACTTAATTCCTTGATTATTTTTTATTTGTTGGGTTACTAGGTTGCAGGATACACACTACCGGCAGAAAAATCAACAGGCATATATGGTAGAATAAACATATGGCAACCTGATGTTACACCTAATCAATTTAGTGCTGCTCTTATTTTTATTAGAAGTAAAGATGGCCCTGTTAGCAATGGTATAGCAACTGGGTGGTCGGTAAGTATTACTTTTGTCTCTTACATACCCAGATAGTTAGATGTAAAATGGTAAATTAAAAACAGCTTCAAATTCTATATATATTGTGGATGGTATGCATCATATAGTATACATTGCATAATACTGTTGTCATTTTTTACTTTTTTGATAATTATTAATCCATCCGTTCTACAAATAAGGTGACGCTTGGTTTTCCGCAATCCAAGTGTCACCTTCTTTAGAGAACGGAGGGAATACATAATAGATAATACTATATGTCATAATTTTAATTATCAACTAGTCACCCGAAAAATACCAAACTTTTAAAAATTGAACCCTGCCCTAATTACCCCATGAAACAACACGTTTATAAGAACATTGATGGTAGGTATATTGATAAAATTAACCTAATTTTCTTATATCATGTTCATTTCTAATGGAAAAAAAAAAAAAAAAAATTGTTCACTGGCAGGTGCAACCAATTCTATTTCCCAACAAGGACAACAACACCCGACTTGTCATTTATTGGACGGTAATATGTTTTTTCTTTTTTTTATGTATACATACATATAATAATATATTAATATGAAAGTTTTATCGCATTTTTCTTTGAAAAATACTTAGTAAATGAGATGTTTTTAGTGAAGACCATTTTCTCTTCTAATATTGCAGAGAGACAGTGGTAGAACTACAGGTTGCTACAACATGCTATGCCCTGGATATGTGCAAGTTAGTAAAAGATTTACTCCTGGCATGATTGTGCGACCTTTATCAGTCTATGAGGGGAAACAATTTGATGTAGATCTTGCTATATACCAGGTAAGTTTGATTATAATATGCACGTGTTTTTTTTTTTTTTTTTTTCTGCAAAAGAGGAACTTCCTCCCTCTTTGGGCGTAAACGACAACTCTAACGCACGGCCTCGGGTATTCCACGAATAAATTCGTGTAGGTGCTCCCCAATAGGCTTGAACCCGTGACAGGGTATTATAATATGCATGTAGTTTAATTAAGTATTTACTAAATAAGTGTGTCGTATTCAGCACCAGCGATATGCATGTTATCAAGGTGTATTATTTTAAATCTCTTAATTTTTTGGTGTAGGATACAACAACAAAGAATTGGTGGATTTATATTGGAACCGAACAAGTGGGATACTTTCCAAAGGAGATGTTTACTACCAACCATGGGTGCTAGTATAGGCGGATGGGGAGGTGAAATTAGCAGTCCTCCAACAGAGTATAGACCTGCTATGGGAAGTGGTCATTTTCCCAATGAAGGGTTGGGTAAAGCTTGCTATATCAGGCAAATGAAAATGTTGGATGCTTCTCATTTGGATATTTATCCCAATATACAAACAATCAAACAAGTTACCTCCCAACCAAAGTGTTACGATGTTTTGTATGGTGGGGATAAAGATCCAGGCTCATCCATGGGACATTACATGTTTTTTGGTGGACCTCCTAAATGTATAGACTAGCATATATATGCTATTATGCGTGGGAAATATAGAACTAACATGAAAAAATAAATATGTAATATTCGCAATTGTTTATGAAAATCTCTTCTATATTGACAGATTGTGGATTTGGACCAAACATGAGAATCATTAAGTAAGAATGAGAAACTTTGATGATGTTAAATCATAGCCCATCTCATAAAATGAACACCACCCAAAAAAAAAAAAAAGGACACTAAAAGTGAAAAAAATGGAGGTGCGGGGAATCGAACCCCGTGCCTCTCGCATGCGAAGCGAGCGCTCTACCATATGAGCTACACCCCCTTTGTTGATACAATTGATCACTAATTTTAATTAACAGGTAAGTCTATATTATGATTGATTATGTATATATTATTTTCCCAAATTATTAAACTAAAAAAAGGAAATAAATCTCCCAGTTGATTATGTATATATTATTTTCCAAAAATATTAAAATCAATGAAGGCATAATAAGAAACAATCTACCAGTGAGATACACAAAATTATAAGGAAAGGGGTATCAATTTCAATTTCACCTACTAATATAAATTGTCACTACTTGTTAAATTGTTAAATTTCTTAAGCAATATAATTAACAAAAATAATTAGGTGATATCACCAACTAGTAAGATGAACACCATGAAAGCAGGCATGTTAACACTTTTGGTGTTATTAGCAGTCGCAAACTTGGTGCAAGGATTGAGAACAATCCCAGAACTCACAGACTTAGAGCTTGAGAAGCAATTAGCCCGAATCAATAAACCCGCTGTCAAGAGTTTTAAGGTAAAAAATTTAGATTATCGTCTCATAATATGGTAATTCAATTTCATTGAATAGTTCTTATATGTGTTGCAAATATCTAACTTATATATAATTATTTTATTTACGAAGATTATTTATCAAGCTTGGTTGAAACTAATGATAATTGGATTTCAAACAATTTGAGTATGTATGATTATTTTGCCTTTGGTTGAAACTAGATTAATTTTGGTTTTAACAAGATATACAATATTTTGTTGAGCAGACCAAGTATGGAGAAATAATTGACTGTGTGGAAATTCACAAACAATTTGCATTCGATCATCCGCTACTAAAGAATCATTCTATACAGGCAAGTAAACACTTGTTTTTTCGGGGTACTTTCTTATTTATGTGCCAAATCGAGCTTATTTGAGTTTGATATATATATATTTTGCAGATGAAACCTAGTCGTGAAATTTTATGGCCAACGAAGTCTTCATCAGCATCAAGAGCTTCACAATTACTATTGTTGAAGAACATGAGATGTCCAAAAGGAACAGTTCCCATTAAAAGATTTAAAAAAGAAGATCTTTTGATGATGAAATTCACACCTTCAATAGTTGGGACAAATTTTACAAGATCAAGTTCCTCTAAATATTTATACCCACAGGATGATCCTCAAATAGCTGAAGGACATCAAGTAAGTTATCACAAACATAAATCATACTCCACTATTTTGCTTGCATTATTGATCACAATTACGAATGTTAATTAAGATATTACTCAATTTTTTTGCCAATATACTATATAGTTTATCTAATTTTTTAAACCTCTGAATATACTTGTAAATACAGAAAATTAGCTCAAAATATGAGCTTTATGTGATTTAAGAATTTGTACTGCATACTATACCTTGGCACTCAATGCTCCAATTATATTGATTAGTATTTAGTATAGGGCATTTGAAAATAGAGATCATCATCAGTCTCTTAAATGAGAATTATGCTAATTAAATTGATGAGTATATATATTTTCTTCACTGTATTTTTACGAAGGTTGCACAAGTTGTAATGGCAGCGCAAAATAAAGGAGTACACGGCATGATTAATATATGGGGAGTATCTGACATTGAAGCACAGCAACTCAGTTCTGGTTCTATCGTTGTTGGAAATGGTGAGGGAGATGATACCAACGGTATAGTAGCAGGATGGTCGGTAAGTTACTTATATACTTCCTCAGTTTTATAATATAGGACCGTGACTCTTTTATTTATGTTAAACTTTATGATTTTTGACTACTAATTTAGCAAGTAGTAAATTAGATTGATTCACAACTTTGAAACGTTGTTATCGGGTTCATCATCCAAAATACTTTAACAAGAGGTTGTATTTTTGTAATTTTTGCTTATGTATTAGAATAAATATTAGTGATTGAAGCTTAAATAGTCTAAAAGATTTGTGACAGAGCAATGAGACCTTACATTGTGAAATGGAATGAGTATTACATTATTTGGATGTTTGGAAGGAGGGGTAAAAAAATAGGGAAGATTGTTGCCACTTAACGGTAGAATTTACATTATTTCATGGTATAGATGTTGTTACATGTGATCAAATGTTGTCTTATGAATTATATAACTTCTTCAAGAATCCTAGATATAGTAACAGTGTTTTTGATCCAATTTCTTTTTTGAAGTCATGAAATTTGCTTAATAGAACATTTTTGACAGGCAAATTCATACTTGAATCCGAACGCCACTATACTATACACATATTGGACGGTAAGAATATATATCAATATATCCTTACATATAATAAGTTTATGATTTTCTTTAAAATTTTACGATGTCTATATACTATCACAATTCACAAGCTAATATTTTAAGTCTTTGGCCTTATTTTTTTAATGTTTTTGCAGAAAGATAATGGCAAGAGCACGGGTTGTTTTAACACAATATGTCCAGGATTTGTGCAAGTTAGTCAAGAAGTTATTCTAGGCATGGTACTCCAGCCTCTTTCAACTTATGAGGGCCCACAATATGAGATTGAAATTACTATACGCCAGGTAATTTGTGTTGATTTTACCTCATAATTTCTTCTAGCTATAAGTAAGTTAAATGTAAATGAGTTCTAGAATAGACATACATTCTAATCCAACATCACCCTCTAACTTATTAAAAATTCATCAATTGAGAAGGAAAAAGTAGCCAAAACTTGAAGTAATACACTTTAAAAGCCGAAGCTCGATACAAACTTAAAGCTCCCAAGCAAATACTGTATTAGACGACATTGTACACTCAACAAACCAAAGACCCATTTGGTTGATGAAGCTACCGAAAGTCAGGTTCATTGCAACCAATTTTAAAGAATAAAATTGGGTTAAATAATGATAACGACGAAATGAACATAATCTGTAGTAAATCAATATAAGGAAATTCACGTGGTTTTCCCCCCACCTCTAAGTTCCCATCTGCCTAAGCATCGAGACCTTTCACGGTTTAACTCAAGATCTGATCTAATAGGCAGACTCCAACTCGATAACATATATCCCTCCTTGGATGTTTTATGAATCCAATCAAGTGTTTTTAAATTTCCCTTACATGTTTAATACTCCCTATCTTTGTATTTTGGAACATATATATAGGATGATGCAACAGGCAATTGGTGGGTACTGTTTCAAAGCAAACAAGTGGGATACTTCCCAAAGGAGCTCTTCTCATCACTGGCAAATGGAGCAGACAGAGCTGGATGGGGTGGTGAAATTGCAAGCCCAACAACAATGCCAGGCCCAGCAATGGGAAGTGGTCATTTCCCAGATGAAGGATTTGGGAAATCATGTTATATTCACCAAATGGGCATGTTTGATTCTTCACATTCAATATTTTACCCTGACAAAAATGCCCAAGAAGTCAACAGCAAGCCCAAATGTTACACTGCTTCATATCTTGGTTCTGGTTCAGAAGTTCAAGGATATCACATGTTTTTTGGTGGACCTGATAATTGTATTCTTTGAGATCACTTTGACAAATTATTACTATTACTCATATTTAGGTAAAATAAGTTTTTATGAGATTTAATATAATGCGAGATCTGAATATATTACAAAAAAAAAAACTTGTGATTATGCACGGGGTGGTTGTTGTGCATGTACTTAGACTTATTAGAACAATTTACTACAAATTTATTCTTTTTAAACCATGCGACTAATTTATTTTTCTCTTTTTTTTTTTTTAAATTGCTATGTAAATGATCGTGTGATGCAAGAATCAAAAGCAATACAATGAATGAATGAAATACCATGTACTCCTATATAGCTGGTGATGTACTATATGCAATATTAATATACTCTTCGATGTCACCTATTTGTCATCTTGTAATAAAATTGACATGGTTTATTTTGAATGTATCATTTTTTATTAGTGTGGATTGACTATAATTGAATGTATATAATGCACTTAATATTATTTGACATTGTGGATATGTGAATGTATGTATGATGATTGATGATAGAGTATATTTACATTTAAAATATTATGGTTTTCAAGTATAATGTAAAAAAAATTATATAAAGAAATTGTGAAAAAACTATTTAAAAGGAATATGATAAAAGTATTTTTACTTTATCTTTATATTTTTTCTCTAATTACTATTGTTTGAAAGGTTCCAAACAATCTTGAAACAAGATATTTACCCATGTAGCTAAGACAATTTTAAGAATACTTTCCCCTTCATGATTTGTGAACTACTGATCATAATATTTGTAAAAATTAACAATTTTTAAAGTTATTAATTCAGGGGTCATTTGGTACTTTTATAATTTAGGTAGAGAAGAGAGAGAAAGAGAGTATACAACAAAAATGGTAACAAAAAAAATCTTACAGTTAGTGAATGTGTTTAATTTTATACATAAGTTGAAAGTTCACGCGCGCCATGCACCACATGCACGTTTCAACCACCAAAAAAAAAAAAGGCACCGCTTACTTTATGTCAAAGTTCAGGATCATCATAGGAAATTTTCATAAAAAATTTTAATGTCTAAGGAATTGTCTTTATTTTAGTTTTAATCATATAAAATACCACATTTCCCCATTATCTTATCAGAAATACACTTATAATGACTGTACGTTTTACCACATTTCCTCATTATCTTTTGTTCAAGTATTAACATTTAGCCTCATCCAAACGATCAATCCTTGGCATTTTTCAAATACAATGAACAAATCCTAAAAGCAAAAACAAGAACAAAAATAGTACAATAACTAAATAAGGAAGATAATCATCTAGTTGATTGTGTTTATACTATCTTTTCCAAAATGTTCAAATTAGCAACGACATAATAAGGAACAATCCACCAGAGGATACACCAAATCATAAAGAAAGGGAATTAATTAGCATTTTTCACCTAACATAAATTGTCATTATATACTTGTTACATTTCTTAAGCAAATAACTAAAACTAAAAAAAAAAAAAATGATATCTTCACCATCTATTATGAATTCCATGAAAGCATGTATGTTAACACTTGTGGTGTTATTAGCAGTCGCAATCTTGGTGCAGGGATTGAGAACAATCCCACAAGTCACAGACTTAGAGCTCGAGAAGCAATTAGCCCAAATCAATAAACCTGCTGTCGAAAGTTTCCAGGTAATAATTAGCAAATTATTGCATCATTATAATGTTCTACCAAAGTTCCTTTTTAGTTTTTTTTTTTTTTTTTCAAAATGCTTTTTTTTTTTTTTTTTTTAAAGGCAAGGTAGAGTCGGGTCAGAAAGTACTTGAGATTGAAAAGGGAAAGAAAAAATACCTTGATAACCGTTGAGTTGAGAGCTCTTGGCTCTTAAATAATGTCAATATTATAGGATCATCTTCATTACTCTCTTATTGTAAATGGAGACTTAACAGATCACTTTACTTCTTCGTGAGCCAACCCAGTGCGTACATGATTAGTGTTGGGCCAAAAGTTCAGGGCGAACTTGTGAAAATTTTCACGATAGCCACCACTAATTGGCGGTCATTTAAAGCTTTAATATGCTCTATTAAATTAGATTTAAATGAATAAATCTTGTGTGTTTATTCATTCCTGATTATAAACATTTTAGGTAAACTAATTTTCAAGTTTAATTGAAATCCAAAATATATTTGATTCCAACCAAATTGTTGAATATGATTATTTTAAATGACGGTTTTGACCAAATTGATGATGTTTGCATTACCACTATTTAGTGGAGGTCTTGGAAGAAGTCCCCAGGAAGCTAATTCACATTTTCAGATACAATTCTTAGAGTCCATGGCTCTTGACGCATCAATTTGAACGAGATAACCATTACAAATTACAAGTTTTTACTTATATACAATGTTATTGTTGAACAGACCAAGTATGGAGACATAATAGATTGTGTGGAAATTCATAAACAATTAGCATTTGATCATCCCCTACTAAAGAATCATTCTATCCAGGTTAGTTTTCCTTTTTTTTTTTTCTTTGGTTAAATTCATATGTTTTTGTGCCAAATCAAGTTCAATAATTGAATTAATTCTAATTAAAACTTTTCCAATATATTTTGCAGATGAAACCTTCTAGTGACATTTTATGGTCAAGGAAGCCTTCTTCATCATCAGTTTTGAGAACTCCACAATTATTGTCCAAGAACATAAGATGTCCAAAAGGAACTGTTGCCATCAAAAGAGCTCAAAAAGAAGATCTTTTGATGATGAAATTCCCACCTTCAATACTTGTGACAAATCATATGAATTCAAGTTCTTCTAAATATGTTTACCCAGAGGATGATCCTCAAGTAAAAGCTGGCCATCAAGTAAGTTATCACAAACTAACATGTACTACTATTAAAATATTAATCATATTTAGGATCCACTAGATCAGAGTAGTTGATATATTTATAAATTTAAAAAAAAAATCATAAATATAAATCATTAAACTCCTAAAGAACCTCTTCCTACTATAAGATTTATCACATTACATGAATGGTGCAGGATCCTTGATCCTTCCTCTAATTATTCAAGTGGAATTTATATCGGTCCTGCTAAAGACCGGAATACAACAAGCTTTAACTACTCATTAATTATCCCGAAAATTTGTCTCTTGTGTGTAGTTTATCAGTCTTTTATAACCCCCTGAATTATTTTTGAGAATTGAATAGAGAAAATTATGTAGAAAAATTATCTATCGGAATATGTAATTTAAAATTTGTACTACTATATATATATATTGTTAGTACTCTATGCTCCAAATTTCCAATTATAGTATTGATTAATATTAATATTTGAGATCTCATACTATAATTTTTGTTTTGGTCTCACTTTTATGAAGGTTGCACAAGTGATAATGACAGCCAACAATTTAGGAGTACACGGCAATATTAATGTATGGGGAGTATCGAATATTGGAGAACAGCAGTTTAGTTCTGGTTCCATTTATGTTGGAAAAGATCTTGGAGATAATACCAACGGTCTTATAGCAGGGTGGTCTGTAAGTATACCTACTCACTATGCAATATTTACATAGGCAAATTTATTAAGAAAACAATTTTAAAAATTATTTTCATTTTTTTTTAATCCATAACATAACAAAATATTCTCATAATGGTATATATGTAATTATATATGGTCACATACAGTATTATTTTAGAAATGTGACAATTTCTCCAGGAATCCTGTATAGTAACAAATAACAATAACTATTATAGTATTTGATTATTCCATTTTTGAGTTTATGACATGACATTAGCTTTGTATAACATATATATTTGACAGGATAATTCATACTTGTATCCATCCTCCACTCGGCTATATACGTTCTGGACGGTAAGAATATATATATATTGATATCATTTACATATATTATGTTTGTGAAATTATTTTTAGTTTTTCATTGTCTGTGTAAATCATACTAAATTTTAGAGTTTTGGGGCTTCTTTTAATGTTTTTACAGAGAGATAATGCCAAGACTACAGGTTGTTTCAACACACTATGTCCAGGATTTGTGCAAGTTAGTACAGAAATTACTTTAGGCCTTATAATCCATCCTCTTTCAACCTATGGGGGCCCACAATATGAAATCGATATTGGTATACACCAGGTAAATTTGTGTTGATTTTATCACATAAATTGTTTCTAGGTTTTAAGAAAGTTCAATTAACAAATGAATTCTAGAATATGACTAAATGGATTTGTGCCAAGACATGCAATCTAGCAACACTACTTAACATCTTTGATAATTGATGCAATTTTCTAAATGGTAAAATTAATCTAACTTGGAAACTCTTATTTAGTATGTAACTAAAGTCAAAACCATTCGACTTATCTCCTTGATGAGAGATTCATCGTTTGAAATGGAAAGTAGCCAAAGCTTGATACATATTAGAAGTTGAAACTCAATACAAATGAGAAGACATATAAAAAACACCTTTAAGCAACTTGAAGTTATATTAATTCCAACTAATTTCGAACATAACTGAATAAATAGTAGTATTGGGTAAGAGAAAAAGGAAAACTATCTTATTGTTATCAACGAAATGAACACGGCCGTGGTAGACCAGCAATAGTGCACTCATGTCGATTTCTTCCCTATACGGTTTCCCCTCCCCTCAAGTGTCATGGCCTTTAATTATAGACCTAGTCTGATAGGCAAACTCCAGCTTGGTACGGTCCCTCCTTAAATGTTTATAAAGGTAAAAGTGTTTTTCTCCCCTACATGCTTAATTTCTTTGTAATTTGGATGATGTAGGATGCTGGAACGGGCAATTGGTGGGTAGTATGGGGAGGAGACAAACAAGTGGGATACTTCCCAAAGGAGATCTTCACATCATTGGCAAATGGAGCAGACAGAGCTGGATGGGGTGGTGAAATTGCGAGCCCAACAACAAAGCCCGGCCCAGCAATGGGAAGTGGTCATTTTCCAGATGAAGGTTTTAGTAAATCATGTTTCATTAAGCAAATGAGCATGCTTGATTCTCAGCATTCAATATTTTACCCAGACAAACATGCTCAGGAAGTTAATAGCAAGCCCGATTGTTACAAGGCTTCTTATGGTGGTGCCGGTGATCAAGCTACTGGATATCACGTGTTTTTTGGTGGACCTCCTAATTGTAAGCTTTGACAAAATTACTACTGTATTATGGAGCATTGAGTGGTAATTAATTAAATAAAATTAAAATTAATTTGCTATCCTTCGAAGTTCGAATCAAATTTAGTTAGTATACTCCATCCTCTCGAACCAAAAAAAAAAAAAAAAGAAAAAAAAAGAAAAATTATACTTCATTCTCAAAAGTTATTAGTTACGAACAAACAATCGTGTTGATGTAAGATATTTAGTATTTTTTGATGGCTATTAATTCCAAACAGGGGAATGAGAGAACTATTGAAGAACATAAAAAGAACAAGCATTATAGTGGAGTATTAATTAGTAGTACACAACATTTATACCCTCCAACATCAGGTTCACAGGATGACCAAAACCACGAAGTTGTAGTACCCCCAAATTATGTGAGTAAGCTAGTGGCATATTTCGAATTTAACTCAAACCAAAATGTATATTAAACTGTTTTATATAAGTTCAGTGATACTTTCGAATAATAAATGATGATTGAGTATTTATTAAACTGAAAAGTGGTACACCTCCACTTTTCTCTTTTTTTCTTTTTCTTTTTAACAATATGTGATACTTTTGGATTACAAGTGATACTTTTCCATCCATAGGTAATACATTTAGAATTAAAGTTGATAATTTTAGTTGTTGAGCGCGCAGATATCACTCTATAAGACCGTATACTATGTCTTGTCGGATGGACTAATTGTCTAATGCCACGTTCTAGAGCCCACTCATGTGATAATAAATAGCTGAATCAGGAAGTAAATCTCTGTTGATTATGTCTCTAATTGTTAACAGATTAGCCAAACACATAATAAGAAATAATTTACCAGGATATGCCAATCTGGGAGTTGGGTTGGGGATTGTTAATCAGCATTTTTAACTAATATAAATTATCATTACTTGTTACATTTCTTTAGCAATTAACCAAAACTAATTAATTAGATGATATCACCAACTAGTATGATGACCACCATGAAAGTAGGCATGTTAACATTTCTGGTGTTATTAGAAGTCACAAACTGGGTGCAAGCATTGACAACAATCCCAGAATTCACAGACTTCGAGCTCGAGAAGCAATTAGCTCTGATCAATAAACCCGCTGTCAAGAGTTTTCAGGTAATATATTGATCAGTAAGTCATTATATCGTGTTAATTTTAATTTCAAATGTTAACGTTTACAATTTATATATAAGTTTTAGTTTATATACAATATTATTGTTGAACAGACCAAGTATGGAGATGTAGTGGACTGCGTGGAAATTCACAAACAATTAGCATTCGATCATCCTCTGCTAAAGAATCATTCTATACAGGTAAGTAAAAGCTAGTTTCTACGGAATTAAAGTTTCAATTTTATATGCCAACTCAATCTTAATTGAAATCTAATTAAAACTTTGCTTTTTTTTTTTTTTTTTTTTAGATGAAACCTACTAGTGACATCTTATGGCCAAGAAAATCTTCATCCTCGGTATTGAGAGCTTCACAATTATTCTTGAAGAACGACATGAGATGTCCAAAAGGAACGGTTCCAATTAAGAGAGCTCAAAAAGAAGATCTTTTGATGATGAAATTCCCACCTTCAATACTTAGGACAAATCTTATGAGTTCAAGTTCTAAATATGATGATCAAATGCCTGAGGGTCATCAAGTAAGTGATCACCAACTATCTTTATGCCCATACAAATATTTTTATTAAATATTTGAATCAATCCTTTTTGAAATATCAAATTGAATACCTAAGAATCTAATAACATTCGATTCAATCTTTTAGGCCGTGGAAGTCTTCCAGATCAATAAAATGTCCACTAGTGTAGATGAAAAATAAAATTTTTCCAAAACTTACAACTTTGAAAAGATTAAGCAAGTCGAAAATCAAGTGTTTATAGACTAGGTGGTGTTCAGACCTAGATTGCACAGATACTTCTCCTAGCAGAGGTATCCGGTATCCGGTATCCGATACATATTCGATAACGATACTCAATGGATACTCGATGGATACTTGTGGATACGCATCCGATATGTTTCCTAAAACGTATCCCATTTTTTGGTTTTAAAAAGAGAAGAAATAATATTGGATACTTGTAGGATACCTCTTTGATACTTAGATACTCCACATCAATCATATTGTTTTCTTTTTTACTTTTTTTTTAGTATATTATTTACTTTGTTTTGCTCGATAAAGCTGAATACTATTCTAAACTTTATTTTCGATCCCTAGTTAGGAGGTTTCTTTTGCTTAGTTCACTACTTCTCGATGTTTAACCAAATTGTCTCGTTTCACTTTTGATCTTAGTTATGGTTACATTATATTATTTGTATATTTAAACTATTTTTTAAAAATTAGTAATCCATCTTCAAATTGATTTGTTTAATTGTTTACTTGTGAATTTTTTTGTTTTATTCCAATTTACGTATCCTCGTATCCTAAATTTTTAGAAATTGCAGTATCCCATACCGGTATCCATACCCGTACTCGTATCTGTATCCGTACTTGTGCAGCCTAGGTTTAGACGCAGCACCTCATTTGACAATTTGTATTGTTGCATTATTTACCAAGATTATGGACAATACGGTAGATTTTTAACCATCATTCGACTCTTACTTATTAATTCAGCTTTTTTTTTTTTTTTTTTTTTTTTTAAATGAAGGTTGCATCAATTGTAGTGCTAGCGAAAAATGTAGGAATACACGGCATGATTAATGTGTGGGGAGTACCAAATATTGAAGCACAACAAATTAGTTCTGCTTCAATGTTTGTTGCAAATGATGATGGACCAAATATCAACGGTATAGCAGCAGGCTGGCTCGTAAGTACCGATTACACATAACATATTTTATGTTATGCAGCATTATTAATATTACGTATATTTTCTGTCTTATAATAATGTTTAATTAATACTCTCACCGTCCATTTAAAATGTTTTCAAACCAAATTTGCACGGAAATTAAAAAACAAAAGGAAAGGTTTTTTTTTTTTTTTTTTTTTTTTCCAACTTTGTCCCCTTGGGCCTTGGGGAGTATAACNACATTATAGTGGAGGGGTATTATAAGTGGGATAAAGTTGGTTTGTAAACATTTGAGATGGACTTATTTTTTTGGGTAGTTTGACAACATTTGAAGTGGAAGGAGGGAGTATATTTTTCCAATATCAAGCTTTACTTATTATTATGCTAAAAAGTATGTAAGTACAAAAAATTTAACAAAATAAAAATACTTTTAGATTGTAAGGTATAGTAATAATGATTGTATTAATCTATGAAGAGTATACGTTGTGAAGCCAATTTTGAATTTCTGACATGTGCTTTGTAAAACATACTGTATTTGACAGGTGAATCCAAACTTGTATCCGGACTCTACTCGATTATACGCATTTTGGAGTGTAAGAATATCACATGATGATTAATTACATATATTTGATTCTGAAATTTTTTGTTTTTCGCTATCTATATGAAGCTATATACTCCAAATTTTTAGTATTTGGGCTTGTTTTAATGGTTTTGTAGAAAGATGAAGGCAAAACTACAGGTTGTTACAACACATTGTGTCCAGGATTTGTACAAGTGAGTCAAGAAATTACTCTTGGCATGATTCTCCAACCTCTTTCAACCTATGGAGGCCCACAAACTGAGATTGAACTTAGTATAAACCAGGTAAATTTGTGTTGCTTTTATCTCATATGATTTAATTGTTTCTTGGTATAAGAAAGCCCAATTACTCTTTATCTACTAAGCTAAAGTTCCATTTTAAACATAAAGCTACCTGAGGCTCTATTTATAGCAACTGAATTGAATTTTATGAATAATGATATGTAAAAGGGTAAAAAAAATAACTTGACTAACATAAAAATGCACAAAGCTTATTCTAACCCCAATAAAGCCAACTCAAGTAGGATTTCCCCTACCCAAGTTCCATCTTCCACAAGAGTTAAGGCCTTTAACTACATACTTCAACCCGATAGGCAGACTCCAACTCGATACGATCTATGAATGTAAAGGTGTTTGCATCTCCTACATGTTTAACCCATTTACATTTTGGATCATATAGGATACTTCAACAGGCAATTGGTGGTTAATCTTTGGAACCAAAAAAATAGGATACTACCCAAAAGAGCTCTTCACAACCTTGGCTAAGGAAGCAGACAGAGCTGGATGGGGAGGTGAAATTGCAAGCCCAATAACAAAGCCCAGCCCACCAATGGGAAGTGGCCATTTTCCAGAAGAAGGATTTGGGAAAGCATGTTACATGAAACAAATGAGTCTGCTGGATTCTCGACATTCAATATTTTACCCAGAAAAAGATGCCCAGGAAATCAATAGCAAGCCCGATTGTTACAGGGCATCCTATGCTGGTGTTGGTCCTAGTGATTTAGGACCCTACATGTATTTTGGCGGACCTCCTAATTGTAAACTTTGACAGATTATTAAGCACATTATTAATAATTAAAATAAAATTAGTTAATAACCTTTGCATGTTTAGTATATTCATCCTCGAATTAAGTTTGTGTTACAAATCATCGTGCTGATAAACCCACACACAAGATGGCAATCATATGTCGTTTTAAGAATACCGCCTCCTTCATAATTCACAAATTAACGATCATATTACTAGTTTAAATAATCCTATGAATGACTACTACTTATAGGGTGTGGAGGAGTACTATTCAGGCAAACACAATGACGATTGACGAGCAATATAGTAACTTCAACAGTATTTATAGTCCTCCAACCGTTGGTGCATAACGGGAACAAAACCATGAGTTTCCTAAAGGCGTATTTTCTGAAAGGAAAAGTATACATGTATAAAATTATGTATTCTCTCCGTTCGGAATTAGAAGAAATTCTGTTTATATTATCATAGGTTTGTATGTATGTATTGTCGTGGCCTCGTATATCAAGCCAGATATATTGATCAGAGTGATACATTTTTTTCACTTCTAGTAAAAATAAACCGTACCCTATGTGTGTGGTGTGGGAAGACCTATGATAAGGGTGCATTTTCATTGTTCTTTGCTCGTTGCTTTTCTCTTTAATTTTTGGCTTTAGTCATGTAAACCAAAAAAGAAAGAACAATCGCAGAAAATTGGCGTGAAAGTAAGCATATATATATTAAAGTTAACAAATAGAACTAGTACTCCATATATAAAATACCCATTTTTGGTCACCGGCTGCGAATTTTTGGGCTCATATGCGCTTTTGGTTCATTAAAAATACCCATTTGGCATCGGCGGTTTTTTATATACCCAAGTGGCAAAGAGTGGTTATAAAAAATACTCATCTGATAATTCGGCGATATATATATTAAAGTTAACAATAGAACTAGTACTCCATATATAACAATAATCTGAAGTACCAACCAAGCTACTTGTAACAAAAAAAACCAAGTATACATTTACTAGATAGTTAACACCATCCCTTAGAAAGAAAATAAAATTATTGAAAACACAGTACTCGAATTGCATTTAGGTTTGACGTTAGGTACCTAAAATGAATTTTTTTTCCTAAATATTACTTATAGTAGTATTTAATAGTAATAGATTCTAGTGCTGAACGGAGAGTATAAAACGGCTAGTGGGGCTATCAGCATAAGTGATGTTAACCATGGAACCTTTTTCAAGACCATGAAGATCAACGTATTCAGTAAAAACGCCATCACCCAAAACACAATATGAAAATTTCTATTTTTTTTGTTGTGTATATATATATATAGCTAGTGAACATGCAATGTAAGTGTATTTCTATTTTTTTGGTTCTAAACAGGGTATCCACCGCCGACAGCAGTGACTAATCCCCTCGCCCCGGGAGCTCCACTTAAGAGTAAAGGGCTGGTCAAGGATCTCTTTCCATTCGCAAGGGTTGGGAATCGAACTCCCGACCACTTGGTTAAGGGACGAAGTGAGCTACCACTACGCCAAGACCAACTTGGTTTGTTTTTTTTTTTGATCCAAGGGAGGCACAAAGGCCAGTACAATAAAGACCAACTTGGTTTGTAAGTGTATTTCTATTAGGAAAGTTTACATATACTCCATCTAGCTATATGTCGTGTGTGTATATATGTAATTAAGTTAAAGAATTATAATCTAACAACTTTCTTCTTATTTCCTTCCTAGTTACCATATGTATTAAATTTGCTTCCTTCTTATTTCCTAATTCAATGTTTGGATAGGTACTTGGGAGAAGCACAATTATATTGCTTTATTTGTCAACGAAATCTCCATGCTTTTTTTCTTTAAAGAAAACTGCAGAAACTGCTATCCCAAAAATAAGGAAATTATAATTTCCTTTCCATATTTCCCTCTTCAAGATTACACGCTCCTTTTTAACACAACTAGTCAACCACCACTTCTACCACCAGGAACTCTTTTTGGAATGGAGGGAGTACTTACATATACGTTGCAATGACCACGTAGTTTTTTTTTTTTTTTTTTTTTTTTTTTTT
>BSSO01002648.1:0-18661 GCA_030267885.1 Mesembryanthemum crystallinum
TGGTCAAATTTCCAGATCTAGGGTTTTTGTATCAAACCCTAAATTGAAACAGGTCTTGCTTTCTTCTCAAAATTGGAAAGTGTTGCAACAATCCAAGGTCGTCCATGGAGATCGACCCTCAATTAGCCAGATTGAAGGCCCCCTCTCTCTCCTATCCTCTCTTTCTTTAGACTCTATCCATGAGGCGACAAAAGCGCACGCCTCGCGCTTCGATTGAGGCGGCCTGAGGCGCACGCCTCAGAACGCCTCTTGTACAACGCTGCGCCTGGCTCTGAGGCGATGAGGTCATCGCCTCACTGCGCCTTGCGCTTAGGCGCGCCCCAGGCGCGCTTTTTAAAACTAAGAAGGCAGCTTGCTCTTTACTGACAATAATATCAAGTATAGCTGTACTTTGGTGATGGTTTTGTACACCACACTGCAGCATGATATAAGGCGGAATTGGGTTACGTTCTGTGGTTGCTGAACCTTGGGTATCACTGTGATGAAAGTGGAGTTAATCTGAGAAGGCATCTTGGAATCACAGAAAAATTCCTTTACATCTCTGCAGAAAAGATCCCCCACAATATTCCAAGTTCTTTTGAAGAACAAGGAAGTGAACCCATCAGGCCCTGGGGCCTTCATATCTCCTATAGAAAATAAAGCCTCCTTGATTTCTTTCTCAGTCACATCTTCCTGCAATTTGAGGGCATCTGTAGTAGGAAGAGTCATTCCTTCTTTGATCACATTTGTATCAATGTCTTTGATAGGGTCTGTACTCCCCAGCAACCTCTCATAAAACTGGATGAAAGCAATAGGAACCTCAGATCCTTCTTTTTTATTACCATCTGCATCATTTATTCCAGTGACCCTATTTATTGCAGCCCTCTCCTTAACCTTTGCATGAAAGTATGAGGTGCTTTCATCCTTCATCTTAAGGTCATGCAGCTTGGCTCTTTGTTGATATGCACTCATCTCCACTTTCTTCATCTTGACATATTGTTGCATCAGCTCATTTTCTTCAGCAATCAAACTATCATTTCTTGAGTCCTCCTGCAGTTTCTCCTGAACCTGGGTGAGTTTCTCTTTGCAAACCATCACTCTTTCAGTAATATTCATATAGTTCTGTCTATGCAGCTGCTTGAGAAGAGGTTTCAGCTTCCTGAGTTTCTTCATAAGCTGAGATAAACAACTTCCATCCATATCTTCCTTCCAAACATCCTCCACCAATGGAATGAACTTCTCATCATCACACCATGCATTAAGAAACCTAAAAGGTTTAGGTTCAGCTTGAACTGTCTCACATATTTCCATCAGTATAGGAGAATGATCTGAAATCCCTTCTGGTAAGAATCACACCTTTGAAGTGAGCTGTTCCATAATCCACCTACCATTGCACATAGCCCTATCCAGCTTGCTCCTCACTTTATCACCCCCATGCTGATTATTGTGCCAAGTGAATAGAGGGCCAGTATAAGCTAGGTCCTCCACACCAATTTTCTTTGTGCAGTCCACAAAGTCATCTATAGCTCTGAAATCTGGAGTAGCTCTACTATCTCTTTCATCATTCTTTAGAACAACATTAAAATCACCTAAAAGCACCCAAGGCTCCTGGGTATTACCAGCAATGCTCTCCAGGTCCCTCCACAGCTGCCTTCTTCGTTCAGTATTATTGAAACCATAAACTACAGAGCAAAGGAACTTCATTTTACTCCTTTTCGATGTTATTTCACAGTGCATCAACTGACTGGTAACCTTTAGGACCACCAGATCCACATTATAATCTGACCACACCACCCATATTCTTCCATTATTATGAGCACAATAGTTATGACATATATTGTACCTAGCAAAGAATCTATCCCCTATTCTTTTTGCATTTTTCTCTTTTATTCGAGTCTCCAAAACTCCCATGACATCAATTTTATTCTTCCACAAGAAGTCAACCACTTCTTGTGTTTTGAGAGGTTCATTACAACCTCTCACATTCCATGTTGCTATCTTCATGTAGGAGGAGGGGAGGAAGGTCCTCCCATCTCATCACCTATCTGTACAGTTTCATCAGTTTCACCTTCATTCCTCGTGTGGCTGAGCAGCAGAAACTTGTTGGCCCCACTCATCATCATCTGCAATGTGTCTTCATCTTTACCTGCCCCTGTGATGCAATTGTAGCTACTTGCTTACCAGTTATGCCTCCCTTCCTCCCCACAACAGGGGTGAAACCATCATTTCTTCGCTGGCTCACAGTTTTATCAGTTTGTTGAACACTAGAGGTAGTAGTCACCTCCACACCTTTCTCAACATTCTCAACTGCAGGAACTCCTTGTTGAGTCATATTATTATCTTCAGCTACCTTATTAGCATGCTTGCTCCACTTACAAGATGAAGTGAGATGTCCCATTCTCTTGCAAGAGTTGCAAAAGTGGGGAACCCACTCATAAGTGACATCCTGAGTTAACCTCTCCCCAAAAGGAGTCATAATCTGAATTTGAGTCTTTAAGGGCAATGACACGTCAACTTCAACCAGGATCCTCGCATAAGAAATCCTGTCTTTTCTGGCAGTGCATTTGTCAGCAAAAAGAGGAAAACCCAGCTTACTAGCCACCTTACTCAAACCAGATGCAGACCAGTATTGAACATCAAAATTAGGCAAATTCACCCAGACTAGAACCTTGGTAACTTGTGCCTTCTCAATGCAAAAGTCAGGCGTCCAAGGTTTAAGCACAAAAGTCCTGTTGCCTATAATCCAGGGTCCTCCTCTCAAAATCTCATCTCTATCATTTTTTGACTGGAATCTTATGTAAAACCAGTCCTTCTTGTGATATAGAAGTTGTGGTTGCGCAATATGGTTCCATTTTTTAGCTACAAAGTCATGCATTGTAGCAAGTTTAGGAGGTCCACCAATAACCACCCCAATCAAGGCATTCTGCCAGTATTCTATCTCAACATCATCAAGATCAATGCACACAGTCTCATTTTCTTGTGCTTCAGGAACAAAATGCAGAGGCAAACCACAGTGTGGATCCCTATTCCCTATGAAAGCCTTTTTCCAGTCAGGTTTCTTTACTCCATCCTTATCCCCACCAGTCTCTACTTCCTCCTCCTTCTCATAAACACTATCATCAGATTTCTCTTCATCATTAACCTCATCTACCCAGCTCTTCCTCCCAGTACTAAAACGATTACTAGAATTATGAATATCAACATTTGACACATTCAAATCAACATTCTCATCAACTTTTGCCCCTATAAACCCCAATTTTCTCAAATCAACAGCAACATTACTATCCGGTTGAAGGGAAACAGATTTACCTCCCGATTGCTGTGATGAATTGCCTTTTATCGCACTCATGATCTCGGAGCTGAGAAAATCTCCCAATTTCATCGTTTCCATTATCGAGCTACCCTGGGTTGTCTTTGAGCTTCCTTCCTTCGCAGCTTCCTTCGACGAGCTAACAATCTCTCGATTATTCTCATCTTGCTCAGCGTTCTTTTTTGGTCGGCCCCTCTTCTTTCCCCCTCCTCCCATGGCGGCAATAGCGCGGTAGAATCGCCTTCAGATCGCACCAGAGAGCACCCCTCTCACACCGCCTTTTTGAAATATAACTCCAACCGGCATAATCATTTTTAGTTACCTATATTTTTAATATTCCCACTTTGATGCCCCGTGAATTGAAAAATAGTTTCACTTTAATTCATTTCGCCAACTCTATTAAGTTTTCCGTTAAAAAAATTTACGTGTCACCCCTAAAGAGGGGTCTTTTTGTCTTTTCCTAATATTTTTTATTTTCATTATGTAAAGAAGAGATATAGTTTAAGTAGGGGCAATTTATTCGACAATTTTTTTCATTTTAACATTAAAAATAATGGGTGCCACGTCATCATTTTAACAAAAATTTTGACGGAGCTAACGGAATGAAGTAAAGCGAAACTAGTTTGCAATTCACAAGGCACCAAAGAGGGAATATTAAAAATATAAGTAACCAAAAAATGATTATGCCAAAGCCCGGGACACCAAAGTGGAATTTTTCCTTAAATCAATATATTTTCGGATATATTCGGATATTTTGGAATATTTGGATGTCCGAAAACTAATATCCGAACCGATATCGAAAATTTTCGAATATTCCGGATATCCGAAACTTTCCCGAAATTTATCAAATTGATATCCGAATCCAAGTCTGAAATTCGGATATCCAAATTATCCGAATTATCCATTTTTTCGGAAAATTCCGGATTGGGTTTTCAGATTTACCTCTGATTGGAAAATTCCCACTAGTCCTTAGTCCTAGAAATAAAGGAGCTTTCACTGTCTAATTATCTCTCATTCCAGTACAGATGTCAATGTATCATAACCAGGGAAGTTACAATTGCATAAGCCTATGGATGTCTTCATTTTTTCCTTTTTTCTTTTCAGAGGGATGATTAAAGGAACAGAATCTTCTAAACACGCAATTTTCCTTCGTAAAAGCCCATTTCATGTCTTCTGTTTTCTTGGTTTTAAAAGCATTATCAAATAAAAGCATTCCCTATTTTCAGTAATCAGTGAACAAAATTTCATAGGAACTAGACAAAAGCAATACCAGACATCATCTTCTATACTGCTTTCCACCATTTTACTGCAATTTAAACATTTGTTTGTACTATTCTATATATACATAACAACCTGGGAAAACCCAGGGATTTCACAAGAGCAATCAAAGAATCAGCAATAAAGAAGTTTGACACAAAAAAGCTACATCCATCAAAGATGTACTATAAATCCAAGTTTCACCAAATTTACTAGTACAGCTATATAGAAAGCTCGTACAACAAATTCGGCATCATTCTGCCAATGCAGTCACTTGGGTTAGCTGTAAGAATCATAGGTATTGGGCTTAGTGGAAATAATTTTGCAGACATCGACTAGACCATATGTATTAGCTCGGTTTCAGATTCTTCCTATGCTTAGACTCGGAGAAAAGAATGAGGTGGCTGATATTTAGCAACGGGTATTGGCAGATGAAGGGCTTTGGTTTCATGGTATTAGCATGTTGTATAGCCTATTTGGCTTCTATATATCTTGTAAAGTTATAGGAGGAGATGATAGTATGACGGCTCTATTGGGCTCTACGCATGGGTCTAAAACACGGTATCGGTCGCGATCGGGGAAACGGTAGCGACATCGCGGAAACGGACTGATACGAGTTACCCGTATCCAATCGCGGTTGTCGCGGGGTGAATTTTGGTGTCGGCCATATCGGCCATTTATCGGTTATATCGACCAATTATCGGTTATATCGACCAATTATATCGGGTATTTGCAACCGTATCGGCCATGTAACGGCCGTATCGGGCTATGTAACGGTGGTATTGGCCATGTAACGGCCTTTTTGGATACCCCTTGATCTATCGCATGACTCTAGGACCTGTGGTTTGTTTGAATTGTTGGCAACACCTATTATTGTGCACGCTTTGAAAGCCCGTACTTAATGGCATCAACAATGACCAAATTGGTCTGACTGACCTAGCCCTGAAACCATTTGAATTCCTCTCACCAATTTCTGTTGCACTCAAAACCACGCAATATGTTTTCAATCTTTCATATCCACCTCAATGCTTCCTTCAAGAATTGACTTTCAGCCACAATAACTTGCTACTTGTAATACTTTGGAAAACTGACATGGAAAAATTAATCAAATCTCAGCAGTACATGACTTTCAGCACATATTGCTAGTTTCAGCAATCCCGAGTAGAGAGCCTAACCAAAACAGCCAACCAGATTATTAGACCATGTCCAGGCCTTACCTAGCTAATCCTAACAATTATATCCCATTTCACACCAGGACCATGAACTCTGATACCATTCTACGACATGCCAGCACATGACTTATCAGCATGAACCCAATTGCAAGCAGACAGAACATCCCAAACTTGGAACCAGCTTCCCTAGATCCATCATGCAGTCCACATCTTAACACAGAAACCACATCCATTAAGGTAGTGCCATCTGAGCATACTGAACCCCAAATGTTGTCCTGAGTTTCAATGTAACATGTGAGCTTACAGCTGCAGACTTGTCCCTGCTCAATAGCACACTTAGAAGGTCATTCCATCTATCACAAGGCCTACACGCATTAGCAGTACCAATTGATCCATAGCTACTGCCTCTTGCCTACTTTACAGAGACATCCACTGGCAGCTCAAATTCGTGAAGAACCAGGCAAGAGCACAACATAAAACGAAAATATTTCGATGCGAAACAATAAGACAGAAACAAGCTTTTCTCTTCTAGCGTAGAAAACAAATTAAATCCTGTTTGTTTGCAATCGTCCAAACCGTTTTTCTCTATATAATTAGAAATTTATTTTATTTTAGTATTTTTTTTGGTCCAAAATGATGTTTGGGTGACAAAGAAAAATAATGACTTGCAAAATGACAAATCAAAATAAACCAGTATTCTACTCAAAAAAAACAAAAAAAAACAAAAAAACAAAAAAAAACAAAAAGAAAAAGAAAAAAAAAATAACAAAAAGAAAGAAAACTAATAAGTAGAAAAATATAAAGTACAAATTAATCAGTTTTTATAATCAAAATAAACACTTATATGTAGGATCCGTTTACTCTTGTAGGATTGGTCTTTAAATTTGATAAGATGTGGTTTTGGCAGCATGGTTGACCTACGCGACTTGTGGTTAGCAACGCTGCATCATTCTCTCATAGCATCCTGATTTTTATTTCAATCGGTCTGGATGGATGCAGCTCCAAAAGCAATATAAGCATCTCACAGCATTTTTTTTCTTGGGCCAGATTGCCATATTGGTATTAAAAAAGAGACCCCTTAGACAGATTGATATTTAAACTTTCTCCGTCCACCATAGGGTATTTAACAATAGCGACTTGCTCATATTGGTCCTTTTGATTTGAACTTAGTTTCCCGCGACTAAAATCATTTTTTTTTTAGGAAAAATTTCATTTTGGGTACCCGACATTAGGCTTAATTGCATTTTGGGTACCCGTCTTTTCAATAATCTCATTTCGGGTACCTATAAAATAAAAAGTTGTCTCATTTTGGGTCATTTGACTGGGTTAAAATTTCCGTTAAATGCTGACGTGCCATTTAACAAAAAAAATCTAAAAAAAATCCCAAAAAATGAAGAAAATTCCAAATAATTGTAGGTAAAATTTAATATCATGTGGGAATTTTTTTGTAACTTTTGAGAAAATTTTGGGATTTTTTCTAATTTTTTTTTGCTTGATGCCACATCAACATTTAACGGAAGTTTTAACCCTGTCAGTCAAATGACCCAAAATGAGACAACTTTTAATTTTTCAGGTATCAAAAATGAGATTATTGAAAAGGCGGGTACCCAAAATGCAATTAGGCCTAACATCAGATACTCAAAATGAAATTTTTCCTTTTTTTTATTTTTTGCCTTTTTTTAATTTTATTTTTTAGTCTCACCATTTTCCTTAATTTCAAAAATTCCATTGAAATGTAAAAAATAACAAAAAAATCTCTTTATCTCCCCCCCCCCCCCTTTTTTCCCTCTCCAAACCTAGAAGAGACATGTCACGCAAAAAATTCAGTGCCTACCTAGTAGTACCTACAACAATCCATCTCTCTCTCTCCCTCACCTTCTCTCTCTTAAAATTCATTCCTTTGTTTCTAATTCACTCCTCTGTTTCCGATTTAAGACCCCTTCACCGAATTCAAGTCCACCTGATATACTTCGCCCACTTCTTAGGAAGCGGCGTCGCCGCCTTCCTTGTCCCGTAAGCCGCCAGATCTATTGTCGAAGCAGCCATAGTGGTAGGTGCAGCCACCACCAAAGTCAAAGTATCGGGTTTAAACGTGGTTGATTGGCTGCATCTGTTTCGACCTTGCATTGGCTGGCGTGGTTGTAGTTGGAGAGAGGAGTGGGCAAGGAGGAGAGGAGAAATGGGAGTAGGTGGTGGTGGCAGCATGGTGGTGGAAGCCATTGATACCAAGCTTCAAGTTTTCTCTCTCCCCTTTCTGTGCACGAAATGAGAAAAAGAAGGGGTGTTGGGTTTTAGCATTTTAAGAATTTATTAGAAGGAAGAAAAATGGTTAAAAATAAAAACAAAATGCAAAGAAAATGGACAAATCAATTTTAGTCACCGGAAACTGAGTTCAGGTAACAAAATGGACCAATATGCGCGAGTTGTCGGTTTTAAATACCCTATGGTGGCCGGAGAAACATTTAACACCAATCTGTCCAAAGGGTCGTTTTTTTAATACCAATATGGCATTCTGGCCCATTTTTCTTGTTTTTTCTCTAGGGTATTGCATTGATATAGTCCTGATTATGCAACAGTTATTGTGGTTACTAAGGGCTTTCACCATTTCGTTTCCTTCTATCTAAACAGATTTTGGGAGATCTATATATGTTTGCTTGTTTTGCAACACTAGAATCAAAAATTTATTAACAATATGAACACTTGTATGCTGTTTATTATCATCTTGATTGAGTTAATTACAACCCAAATATGTTTTTGAAATAAAATGTTTATTAAAACTAATTGAATCCAGAATAATCCAAACTGTGTTTTTTTCAAAATATAGTTTCTTTGAAGTTAAAAATCAGATGGCTAAGTTCATAAAGGGGCTTTGGTTTCATGGCCAACACCTTTTGCAATAGTGCATCCAAAAATAAATAACTAGACTTCATAAACAAAGGGAGAGATAAATAATATGCACCATTTACATATATAAATTCACTGAGAAAAACATTATCTTCACTAAGATTTTCTTACCATAGTCCACATAATGAAAAACAAGTTAATGAATAGAAGGTTATGAAACAGTGAAGATATATTACTTTCTGTTCTATCTTTTCCACAAGTTTTTTTCAGTGTGAAAAACTAAATTCTCATGCTTGATGCTTGATTAATTTCGTCTTTCTGCTCAAGACAATAATATAGGGGACTCAAAGAAGACTTAAAACCCTATGGATATTGGCTATACAAATCTACATAATGAACTAGCAGAGAAGATTAAACACTTATTCACTTTGTCATAATTAATACTGAGACAGCAAGGTTAGCAAAATTCCATCGCAATCCAAAATTGCAAGACAGTTTTATATAATAGCTCATTAAGTTGCTGTGCTTTGACTTTCTAAATGACCAATAATTTCATGCAGCAATATCAGATTTCAACATTAAATCTTCCTCATCTCTGATCTTTCAACTCAATCAGGCCCCTACAAGCTACTTTATTTCACCATCAATATGTCAATATCAGTGACTTTACATTTCAAATAAGTTGTTTCCAGTAAGTTTTGTTACTGATCAATCTGGATTTACTTTAGTTATTGTTATATTCTAATAAAAGCTCTATGCTAATTATGGTAATCAAACTGAGAAAATAAGATATGAAAAGCTTCGCCTCACAACCAAACAATGACAGAAGAAAAATAATCATACTTGAGACGCTTCACCAATCGATCAGCTCTTATTCGCTCATTAGGTCCCCCACACATCAAGACCAACTCCATAAATTCCGAATGGACACTTTCACATGCAATACCCTTTTTTGCAGATAACGTAGAACTTAGCTCAGCATGGATTGAACTCTTAGTTTCTGACAGCGCCTGGGCAAGAAAAAACGTTTTGATAGAGTTAATTGAGACCTCGGTCTTCACAATATTACAACAGTTCTATTGAAAAGTGTATTGGTCTTTTAATCAGCAAAGTACGCCACAAGACCTAAGGGATACTAAACTTAAGCTTGTATTCAATTTAGAAGATCTGGCTAACCTTGAAATTGACCAAAAAATAATAATTTTCAGACTAATTGCTGTTGTTTTTTTATTATTGATTTCAGCAATTTAAGATCAACTAGGGAATCTTATTACAAATTGAACTGGATTTAGCTATTGTCGATCCTGGTACATGACTGGTAGCCTGGCAAACAGTTCACTTGCCTAGAGCTCAAAGTGGAAGGGATAATGTTATGGCTCGTATACAGCATTTGAATCTTCAGTTCTAGTACTTGTTCTTGTTCAGGGGAAACATCCCATGCAGATACGACATGGTGCAACTTGGAGTCTCAGACTACCCAGTGGTAACGTCCGGCTAGGTGTTATTCACCGCTTGAATTAAACATTCTTTTTTCCTGTACAGCATTACCCACGCCACGCATGGACAAACCATAATAAGCTTAACATATTGAGCCGGATTTTCTATTCCATGACCCCAGGATAGCATTAATGTTGTATGGTATGTGAGACCATGGCTCAAGGATATGGAGAAGATCACAAGGAGGCCCAAGTGTGCACAATCCAACTCCTAACCTCAATTCTAGTCCGTGGTCTTTTTTTCAAGTTCTCAAAGACACTCCTATGACTTCTAACGGGTGCACCACTATCCAATGGGTTGCCTAGGCTCATGATGAAGTCCAAGAAATAATCCAAGACTTTAGGATTAATTTATTTCATGTCTATTTATGCTTTCAACCATAGCAGCTCCTAGAGGCAGTTTTAGGGTGTTTCGGTGTAACGTTTTTTCTTTAGCTTGTTTATCCTAACTTGCAGCTATACAACCAAGCCCCACACATCACAAGCAGCTAATGGAAGGTTCTAGAAGAGATACACGTGCCCTAGGGTGGCCACAAATCAGAAAAGCAACTTGGAAATGCACCCAAGTGGTGGCCACAAATCAGAAAATCAACTTGGAAATGCACCCAAGTGGTCCGCACACTCACAATACAATTCCAACACAACAAGACAAGCCATGAGGCTCCTTTTGGTACTAAGGATAGCTGGCAATCCCAGGAGATATTGGTGTAATTTTTAGGCTTTTAGCTTTAAATTTTATTGCTTAAATCTCTCATGTATTAGCTGGTTTAGCCCCTCTAATAGGTGCCTTAAGTTGTATTTTTGAATCACATTTTGGATGATATGAAACTCTAGAGAGTGCTGCCTTTCTTTCCTCTAAAAATCCTCTAAACCTTTATAGAACTTGGTGTTCTTAGTGGTTCACAGGTGGATCCTTTATCCTCTAAACTTGGTGGGTTTTTAATCCTTTATGGTTTATTGGTGGTGGGTTCTTAAACTATCTTGTTCTAGCTACTCAAAAATACAACCTTTCTTTTGTTTGGCTACTGCCCGGGTCTACTTCACATCAATTAAACTAACTAATCATTGGTTTATCTGATATTCAGAAAACTAAGTAGATCAGGAAGTTCAGCCTTCACCAGGATGGCTGTTCTGAGTTACCATAAAACTGAATGAGGAAAGCAAGTTCATTTGAACATGGGTTGTATTTCTTCAAATGATTTAAATGAGATCACAGATTTGCCAATCTCATGCAAGTTTTATGAAGAATAACTGCCTCTAAATGAGCGTCTTTTTGATGAATGGATATTACGTTATTCACCAACTGTGGCTGAGCTATTACGGATTCATGCGCATCTATAGACACCATGGGGGAAAAATAAGGTATCTTAGTTCCATTGGTTAAAATTTTTTACAGGGATGATGTGATATATGTGGCTTATGGGGAAAATTATCCGTTGAGCAATAAGAATAAACACTCTAATCCTGCCTCAAATAAGTGAACTGGTGAGCAAGAGAACCATTACAACAAAAATGGTCACATAAACAAGAGTAGGTTGCATTTTTAGCGTGGGCTTAGTTGGTTTGCCTTAGCTAATCCAAAGTGATAAGCCCAGACTCTTTTCTTTTGTCTTCAGAAATGGCAGTGGGTACTGAAATTTCACTTGTTATAGTAGATTTGGGGCACATTTGCCATGGACTAGGTCACATGGCTACTTTTCGAGGATGTCATATGAGTGAAAATCCAAATTTTATGATTCACTTTGTTGTAGGCGGTTAGGTGAATTCTTCCCGCGTGCCTGTAAGAATCATCCAGACCGGACTTCCCTGAAAGCTATCTGCTTTTAGGTTGTTATGCTGGAACCATTGGAAATGACATCAGCCTTCATGAGGCTAGATTGGTTTCAGAGCACGTGAATACATCAGGGAGAGAGCTATCCCCCTTGGCGAATAATTTGGTCGAGACCACATGGACACCTGACATCTACCCAAAAAAAATATTATTCATGTATTTCATCCATATGCTCCTCGTTTCTGCCAGTTCGATTTCAGGCGAAGCTTATATTGCAGAATAGAATTTCCAGCAGTCTACCTATGATCAACATAGCCTAACCAATAATTCGAAATTTTGTTTTCTCCAAAGATCTTTGAAAGACATGCCTAAAGCAAGTGCTCATTTCTTTCTCAGAAACACGGATTCTTTCTTCCATATTCCAAGAGCTATTCACCACAGGTTGTTTTTTTAAGCTTATTGCTTTGTGGGTAAAAGCGCTGTACTTAAGGCAGTCGATTAGGAAGATTAATGTCACCTTGACCATGACAGAGACTCACCTTAAAGAAATCAAGTATGAAATAGTTAACTCGAGGAACGTTTTCACTGGGTTAAGAGGCGTAAAGGCTTATGAACGTAATATTTCTACCCCCTCTTCCTCTATTTATTTATTTTCATTAAATTTTTCTTGGCTAAAAGCATAATGTTCCTACATTTACACAAACAAAAAAAAAAAAAAAAAAAAAAAAAAAAAAAAACATCATCACTCATCCAGATACAATCAAAAGACACAAGCAAGTCAAAGGATGAGGATAAGTCATACATTAGTTATCAGCCTGCTAGAAGTAAACACGAATCAAATTTGTCTAGAAAGAAGAGCACAGAGACAAAAAGACCCTACCGGTCTAAGTCCCCAAGATGTTAAAACCAATCCGATTGCTCGAATTGCTGGGGAGAAGATTAACTTTTTGAAGATATCCGTATTAATGATACTTTTGTTTCTGTGGCTAGTTTAAATCCTGTGACAAACTTGAAGAAAGAGGACGCACTGCAAAAGAAAATCATATTTGAACCAGGAGGGTGCTGTGATGGGAATTTTTCTCCAGGTGGCTCCTTCTATGGATCAAGCAAATACTCTGTCAGAACCTCCCAAGTCCCACATCTTCAAGGAGGATACAGGGACAAATAGCATGCCATAGTTTTTCTAGATCTACACTATGGAACATGAGCCGAACAACCAATGCTGGTGCTTTCCACACCGGCGGGTATGGTCAAATCAGGCTATTATAAAGAGCGGAATTTCTAAATTTGAGCTATATATGATTATGTTATGTGACACTAGGTACAAGGTCAAATGCTTGTCCTCTTGGGTGGCAGCCAACACCAAACCTAGCAGTGAACAAATAAATAAACGACGACATGTTGTGTTTCCTTCAGAATCCAGCATTTAACAGCGTTGATGTAGCCAAAAGGATAAGAAGTAAGAAGATCAATCAGTTAAAGAATGAAAATGAAACGAAAACTTACCTGAGAAATCACAAACTCAGTGTTATTCTTAAACAGCTGCCTCAGTTCATTCTCTGGTGTTGACAAAAGCTTGTCTGCACCACTGTTGCTTATTCCAGATACAATAGCAATCAAAGCTGTAGTGTCAAAATTGACCAGATCCTCATCTTTTAAATAATGCTTCTCTCTACATTGCATATCTTCCACAGTCAAAGGCCACTCTTTCATCTCCTGAATTAGAGAGTGGAATGAAAATCCCAAACTCAGCTCATCGTACTTCTGTGTCAACTCTCTATCAACACTAGCAGAAGTCGACTCTGCCACATAGTCTATGGTCTGACAAGCCCTCCGAGATTGATCAATGTCCATAATCAAAGTGCATGCCCCTTGATATGATGTTCCAAGAACATTGATCCATTGACCATCTAATACATCAGCAAAAGCAAATCCGAAATGCAAAAAATCCAACTTTAGCTCTCTAAAACCAAAATCCTCTTTCACCTTCTCACGAATCGTTATGTCAAGTCCATTTGCAAAGAATAGAACAACAAGGGAAGGCTTCAGCGCCTGGGAAGACGAAGCAGCATGAACTATTTGTTCAATCCGCATCTTAAGACCCTTATTTCTCCTCGAAACATCCCAGGATATGTACTTAGGGTTTCGATCAGATACGATAAACCAAGCAGAAACATTGTGGAGACTACAAACAATATCAATGTGGACAGCTTCGCACTGGTTATCATTTCTCCCTCTACGACTAGTTTTGGACCACAAAGGGATCGGCTTGCACACACGCGACACTCCAGTTATATACGGCTGTTCAAGTATGTGAACAACCGCCTCAATGTGGCCAACATTACAGCTGCAATACATACAATGCAATGAACAAACTTCGAATAATCAACAATTCCCAAAAATCCAATTGAAATATCCTCTCCCAAACAATAAACCAACATTTACATTAATTTAGGCACTTCAATTGTTTCCATCCTAAGATTCTAATTTAAATCGAATAAATGATCACCTAAAAACAATGAAAAAGGAACAGAAGAGGAAAGAAGTAAAAACCTGAGAGAAGATGAAGGCGGGGAGGAAGAAAGAGAGAGGCGAGAGAGAAAATTGAGCTCAGAGTTGGCGAGACGAAGCAGAGTGGACTTGCAGGAGGGTGTGATTTTGGAGTGTGGCAAGGTCTGGATTCTTTCTACCACTGCTTCGCACCTTCTGGCTGCCTCGTCTCGTTCCATTATGGCAGGCTGGCACCACCGGGCAACCAACTCTGGCGGGGGGCGTTCCTACTGTCCGTTTATATACTATTAAGAATGGGGAAATTCTTCCATTGTAACCACTAAACGGTGGCCTGGAAACCGGAACCAAACTGTTTTTTTTGGTTGTAACCAAATTAAAAAAACTCATAATCATCACTTTGATTGGACCCAAATTTTATTTGGTTTCCAACCAAATTTATAACTGATAAAGAGAAAATGAAAGTATAAGATTAGTTCATTTAAATCTAACGATATAGACCACTAAATGGTGGCCATTATAAAATTTTCCTAAGAATGGGTTGTGATCTATGTCCTTCTTATAAAACATCTATAGTGGTGTAAGTATTATCTAAAGCCTAATGATAGCCTAATGATAGAAGTGTTGGGTAGGTGTTATTTTACTCTTTTTTTTTTTTTTTTTTGAGAGGAGGTGTTATTTTACTTGGTTTGTTTGTTAAATAAGAAAATGCAAAATGAAAAAAGAAGTCAAGAAAAGTGGAAATTGTAACGGCACAATTAGTGTGGCATCTTACTAGTTTGAATAGGATTTATATTTTGGCTCTGCTTATTGTCCATTAGTGTGTAGGGTCGTCCCAACAATTTTGTGACCCTGTACTAAACTAAATTAGGCCCTAAATTAATACTCCTCAAAAGACAATTATCAACAAACAAAAACATATTTAATAAAAAAATACATTCCATACTTTACTTCTATGATATTAATATTCACATAGATTTTGTTTTACTAATAGGAATTTAACCTAAAAAGGATAGTAATTCATAGCCTAAAAACTAAAGATACCAAAAACAAAGAACAAAAAACAAAGACGAACAAAAAAATATGAAAGATTACCAGAATGCTCTGTTGGGGTAGGTTAAGCGGTCGAGGCGATGCGTTAAAGAGTTGCAAATTACGTTACTAGCGGCGAGAAAATACATTCAAAGAGAAGGAGAAAATTTAGCAATAGGAAGGCCTTTATATGTCCCCTCACACGGTTTAAANAAAAAAAAAAAGGGAAACTAACTCCAATAAATGAAGGATTAAAGCACTGATTAATGATGTCCTTGATGGGAGTTCTTGAGTCGCAGTACTGATGGGAGTTCTTGACGCAATTTATGGAAATCGGGAAGAAAAAAAAAAGTCATCTAGTCCTCTCTCGTTCCTTATGCTTTGCTTACTTGGTACATTTAGAAACGATAACTAGGTTATATGCCTATATCCACTAGTCAGATCAGAGTTGGGGCCCCCATAAATCTAACGCCCTGTTCAGTTGCTAATCTTGCACTTGCGGATGGACGGCCTGAGTGTGGGTGTTACAAACTTTAATTGAGTTGTAACTGTTCGTTGACCCACTAAATGCCATTGACTAATTAAATAGAGGAGTTATGCCGAGTGTAGGCACCACACCCGATTTCTCCTAAGCCCTACACTGTCCTATGACGAATACAATGGCACATTTGGAGACGGAGAACCTTCTACAAGAAAGCGATCCCAAGAAAATTAAACCTCAAGCTCTCACCCTCACAAAATAGCATATCCCCTAACTTTCCAAAACTTCAAATGGATACCAAATCGGAATCCCGGATCAAAAGTTATAACCATGCAAAGGTTTCGGTATAAAACCGAGACATGGAGCAGCAAATGGGTCAAATATCCTCGAAAAAGTACCATAAAGTCAGGTATGGGTGAGGATCCATGGATACATCCCATATTAGCTTTTTTAAGTACAAGTGTACAATAAGTTCTCGGCAAATCAAAAGGTGTTGTTTGCCCATCGCGTGTGTGAACCACCCGCTCATGAGCGTTGAGCTAACCACTAAAGCGAAGAGCCTGACCGCTCGGGCGGTGGGCTCTCCACCCAGGCGATCAGCCTCTACACCCGGGCGGTCAGCTCTCCGGTTCCGTGACGCGTGTCGAAGACCTGTATCCAGATGTATAGTATTAAGGGAGCAACCATTATCAAAGAGAGAATCTTTTAGGGAAATTCTTGAGAGATCTTCCACCCAAAAAACACAAACCTTACACGCATCACCTCAAAATTAGCCAACCACAAAACTAGCCACACAAAACTCGGGATCTAAGCTTGACGAAACGCTTCAGAGGAGGTTCCAATTTAAGGTATCCATCCCAAGGGCGATCTACCTTTTTGTTTATTCCTTATTTAATGCACTTTTGTCTGTTTAGTTTATTATTGGCAATGTGATCTTACTTGCTAAATCAAGCTCGCATGAAATGAACATCATGATCACGCAATTAAATATCACCTAACAAAGTATGCGCACCTAATTTATCGTCCTTTTAAGCAAGTAAATTAATAAGAAAGTTTTAGATGTGCTTGGTGCATGAATCTTTGTGATTCAATCCATCAACCACGTCCATGGACGAGTGTTTTAGATGGGCTTGGCTCACTCAATCAAATGAGTCCCTAAACACCCACAAAGTGATCACCTTTCTAAATTGTTGGTGGATAATGTTTGCATAACCAACGTACCAAATGTAGAAGGGTTAAAACGTCGCATGAGCATCGTGTAAAGGCTTGACGCACATCTTAATCCATTTGAGTAGAGCCGTTGTCATCAACGGATTGGTTGGTTTCTAATCGATTCTACATCCCCGAACTCAAGTCTCTTCCTTTGGGAATTTGAAGTCATATCCCATTTGGGAATGAGATGCAAACCGGCATGTCCATGCTATCTCTCTAGATATTCATGTTCATGGCCTTTTCAAAATGGCTTTATGTTTCCCTAAAACATTGTGGCGACTTCTTTACTTTATATCCACATAAACATGAGTCACTCAACTAATAACTAAATCAAAACATGATATAAGGCCATGACATCGCAAAATATAAAACAAATCAAGACATAAAAGAAAATGCGGCCAGTCGTGCGGCCAGCTTCACACCTATTTTGTGGGGGCAAGGTCCCGGGTCCCACACTGAGCGATCTATAAGAAGGCTTGAAGTCTCTAACCTTTGGGGCAGAGGTGAAGTAAGCCATTGCCGAGGAGTAATATACAACAAGTGAGAAGTTCCTTAATTATAACATTTGTCAATGCGACAGTACTTTTGGCGAAGATAGCATAATCAAAGTTCTTGAGATTGTTGTTATCCCATTAAACTCATGGTTATTGGTAGTGGATTTGTTTTTAATGTGTGGAGATCCGCACCGTAATTTTTCCCCTATTGGTGAGAAGTAGGGTGAGCAAAGAACCGAGGTACCCGAAACCAGATCAGGAATCGGTTTCGAATCGGCTGGTAGGAATCGGAACTGGTATTATCGGTTCCGATTCCGGTTCCAAATATTAGGAACCGATTCCAACTAGTTCTAGTTCTGCTTACCAGATTTTCGAAACCGGAAGTGGTTGGGTATCCGGTACCCGATTCCTTTACATGTAAAATATAGTATCTAAAAGACTTCAAGCTAAATCTAAGTGATTTTTTTCCACGATTAATCATCAAGATTTGTAATTTTTGATTTTAAAATCTAGATTTAGGTTTGTAATTGGAAAAGAAGTTTTGTTAATATAATTATATACGTTAATTAATATGTCTTTTATTAACAAATACGAGATTATCTATAAGTTTAATACATAACCGGGTACCCGTCACTGCGCCGTTTCCGGTTCCGGTTCCAATTTTTGTGGAACCAATCTCAGCGGTTCTAAATTTTAGGAACCATTTTCGGTTACAGTTTTGATTTTTAATAATCAGTTTCAGTTCCGTTTTCTAAAAATATGGGCGGGTACCCAATTTGCTCACCACTAGTGAGAAGGGTTTTCCACATATAAATTGGTTGTGTGTTGATAATTTCTTGCACTTTATATCTCCGTTTATAGTTGTGGTTGTGTACAAATACCGTAATTTTTCTCAACAATAAATATGCCTCTCTTATAAGAAAAACTAGTATTTTATCGCACGCAATGCGTGGATAATGAAAATTTATAAAATTCTACTCCCTCCGTCCCGCAAAGTTTGCAAAAATTTCTATTTTTGGATGTCCCACAACTTTGCAACTCTATAATTAAATTCACATTTGAATGTCAAAATTACCAAAAATATTCAAAAGTAAATAGTGAATGA
>BSSO01002649.1:0-18660 GCA_030267885.1 Mesembryanthemum crystallinum
ATAAAAATTAAGATTCCGGTTTTGAGGTCCAATGTGCCAATTGTGTTCATTTTTTATCCCATCTTGACTCACTTAAGTTTTAAAAGACCAAGTTGTCCAAGGGTGCTCACTTAAAAGACCAATTTGGCAATTCGGGGAGAATTTATTAGGCTAGAATGGGCCAAGAGAAAGGAATTCTGAAGGATAAGATTGAATTTGGGGTGTTGGTGAAATGTTTCAAGATAGAAATCTCCATCAATTAACATATACCAACAAGTATCACATATCTATAATTTAAAAGTCTGGTTATTCTTCATTTTCTTTGGTAGACCAATAAACTTTCAGTTGACAATGCTCACACCATTTCAGTGACAAGTACTTCTGCATTTTGGCTTGTTGGTGCTTCTAGATTTTGTCCCTTAGAAGAGGTTGAGTACTGAGAAGTATGTCATGCACTTGAGGAACATTAAGGCTCCGTTTGGTTGGGCGGAAAACCATTTTTCCGGAAAATGATTTTCCAATTTCCATTGTTTGGTTTATTAGAACAAAGGAATTTGATTTTAAGTGGAAATCCATTTTCCATTGTATGAGGGAAATCGTTTTCCATCTTTGACAGCTGGAAGACAATTTTCCAGGCGGCAAAAAGCTCATGTGCAGAACTGCTATCTCCAGTCTCTATCCTCCTCCGTCTTTCTCTCTCCTCTTGCCCCTTCTCATCTCACCATGTACTGATTGTTATTTGTTTTCGTTCTTCCTCATTCATTTTCTCTCTCCTCATAATTTAATTCTCCTCTTCTCATCCTCACCTCCATTCCCTGCTTAAGACAATTCTTTCTCGTTTTGATCCACTCACTCTGTTTCTTTCATCTTCTTATTTTTCATGACTCAAACCAAACACAGGAAACTAGATTTAGATTGCAATTTTCCTTTGAAAATGGTTTTCCATTGAAAATCAAACCAAAAGGAGCCTAGGATATGACAAAAGGAAGCCATATGATGCCCTTGGAACTGCTAGTTGTTTATCCTCTATGGTCTTTTCTTTTTAATCTGTTGCTAAATATCCGAACAAGAAATATGTCAAATGGTAGTGATTTAACTGATTTTATGTACATAGGCGCTGCCAATCAATTCAGCATTTGTTTGTTTACAAGACCTTAACAGTTTGGTTTTTTGTTTTTATTGTCATTCATGATAGTTACTTGTATACAATTGAATCTAGTGTATGCTGATTATTTCATCATGTTCCATACGTTATTATGGGCTGCATTTGTTGCTTTTTATCAGTGGGCTTTAACAAATTATCAAACCTGAATGGCAATGGATAGCAATCAGTTCTCTAAGCAAATTGAAGTTATGGAATATTTGAGCTTAACTAAGAAATGCAGTTGTTTCCTTTTCATTTTCAACTATTTACTATGCATTCTTGATAAAGAGTGGTATATGTACTGATACAATGTCTGTAAATTTTTGCTGGTGCAGGCTGCTGCAGTTGGCTCCCACAAGGGAATTCTCAAATTGACTTAATGCATAAAGGAGATTGGGAGATGATATTCTGGGCATATCTGCTCTGCCAAGGCTAAGAAACGGGATATCAAGGATCAAGTTGTTGCTAGAACATTAAGAAAGCGCAGGTGAATTTTCAATTTTCTTTTTGTATTTTTCTGCTATTTTATTTCCTTTCTCTGTAAATCAAATAATTTTTCTCAATTTGCAGTTTTTCTGTAAGTATTTCCAAGTTTGTTATTGTTTTGTAGTTTTGAATGATGATCATAGACCAGTGTAGTATCATCATTACATGACTAGAAATAAGGATGTTTCCAACCAACCCAACAACTTCACATTCTATGAGTAGCCATAAGCATGTATATATCTACAAATTCTTCATTGCATTGTAATTACCATTGCATCCAAATAAACACCACTTAACTGTGATTTATTGAAGTCACAATGTACTGATGCGATGGATAGCAATCAGTTCTCTAAACAATTTGACGATAATGTGCCTTTGTTTCATTATTCTAGAACATAATGTCAAGAATCATTTATTCATTACTTCCACATGTGAATGCAGATGGGAGATTAAACCAAACGACTTAGTATGATATTCAGGACAAGAACAAAGCAGCTCCCAAGAAGCTTACTGGTTTTGAGGTAACTAAACTGTTTACTTTACAACACACTCTTTTCTTTGTCATGGTATATAAGCAAATACCAACAAGTATCATATTTTTTACCAGTTTACGTCAGATAAGCTCAATGAAGGTCTTGTGACTTCTGCTGAATCGAGGATACGAATATATGAAAGTTCATATGTAATTTCAAGAATAATATGAGTAGCAAATTGTGGTCTGTGGAGAAAGGGGTTGAGGATTTGGCAAGAGATGAAGCTTTTGAAAAGGTATTGGACCAGCGTTTTGGATATGCTAGAGGGTTAGGTTATGGCATCCAATCCTATACTCCTATCTAAAGGGGAAAGAAAAGTACAGCAGAAGAAGATTGAAACGGAGTTGGAAAGACTTCGAGAAGACAGATATGTATATTTGTCCATGTTTGGATATAAATTATGGATGTTAATGCTTGATCTTTGATAAATTTTCGAGTACATTGAGCATAATAATGAAAAGGATCTATTGACATAGCTGTAATTTTTCTTTTCTTTTTTTTCTATAAATAGTAATGTATGAAAGAGGGCGACAGTTGATAGGGCATCTTCTTTGACAAAAGAAAACAGGGCGACAAGATCGCCTTCCTTGAGTGTAAACAAACAAGGGAATTGGAATGCAACACAAAGTTGCTATAGTAGGCTACCAAGGTTTTGATCAATAAAGGCGACTTTTGGTCACCCATTTGATGAGTGAAGGATCCTGAAGTCATAACAGTTCGGTCTTGATCCGCAAGGGGTATCTCTTGCATAGCTAAGGATGCAAAGAGGCACATCAGTTGCCCATGCATGATCCCAGAATAGAGTTTTTCTCCCATTTCCTATAGCTGTACGAACGCCTATCTGAATGTTGGTTGCATTCTCCACAATGCCCCTCAAAGCATTTGACATATTGTGCATTTGTTCTTGGGTTGAAACATATCAAGGTCACAATGTCCTTGACGGTACTTCATGCGCAAGACTCTTGCCCAAAGAGAATTGGGTTCTGAAAGGACTCTCCAACCCAATTCGTGAAGAAGGCCGCATTGCACTGCCGCATAGATCGAATTTCAAGGTCACCAGCTTCTTTAGGCCTTTGGAGATGGGCTCAAGAAACTACAGTTATTGAACATTTTGCAATATTGAGGTACATCCACTACTGGACAGGTACAGAGGGAGGAAACAGGAAAGTGCCTTAATTGAAAGCATACCATAATTTGTCCATATTTAAAGGGCACAACGTTTTGTTGATTATTCATTCTTAAACAACAAAGTAAACAAACTACAACCACCTGACAAACATCAAACCAAAGTACTACCAGGGTAAAACATGTATTATTTTCATGATAAATATGAGCTCAGAAACAATCTTGTAGACACTTCAAAACGTTTCCAATTCAATAAATAGATAACCTTTCTTCAAACAGAAATGTCTAGAACACTGAGAAGAGAACAACAAATTTAGCACACATTTTAAAAGTAACTCTGCAAATCAGGTAAGATCCAGAAAGTCTGACATCTAAGCTCTTGTTACATATAAATGTATGCTAACAGAGTAATGGATGGTATCTTCAGACTTCAGTAGGACGCTCTGCAAATCCCCTCTCAACCATCATTTCAACCAACTCCTCGTGCTTCTTGAGCTCCCCGGCCTTTTTCAACTGTTGCAAAACCGCGTCATAAAGAGATGAGGTCGGCTTCAAACACTTCTCTTCAATCATCTCTCTGAAATACTTGTCAGCATTGGACCAATCTCCCATATCGCAGTACATTGAGATCAGAATCCCGTAAGTATTCACATTAGGATCGATACGAAGTTCATCCATCTCCTCCTTGAGCTTCAAAACCATGTCAGTCGACTTCGACTTCACAAACATCTTCATCAACGTAATGTAAGTCACCGCATTGGGCTGACACTTCAGCTCCTTCATCTTTGCAAACAACTGAAGGGCAGAATCCACATCCTTTTTCCCGGAAATAAACCTGAATATTGGGTTGAAACTATGTGCATTAGGAGCACAATGCATCTCGCTCACCATTTCGTCTATCACCTTAATAGCCTCCTCTCGCTTCCCATTGTCACAATGAGTCTCAATCAAGAAATTATAAGTGTAGACATCCGGGGCACAACCACGGCTTTTCATCTGATCATAAACCTCCAACACCTTCTCTGTTTTCCCAGCTCTGACATGACCCCTCATCAAATTGTTAAAAACCACTACATTCGGCTCACACCCCTTCTCAATCATCTCCGCTAAAATGTCTTGGGCTTGTGTGATCTTCCCGCGCCTGCACAACGCATGGATAATAATGGAGTAAGTGTACACATTGGGCTCGATCCCAGCCTCCTTCATCTCACCAAAGATGTTCTCAGCCTTTGAAATTTTACCGGCCCTGTACCACCCATTCATCAAGGTGGTGTAAACCACCACATCAGGCTCAAACATGCCCTTCCATTTCTCAAAAAACTCCTGTGCCTTGTCCGCCTTCTTCTCCTTACAAAGAAGGGTAAGGACGGCCCTAAAGGCGGCCTGGTTGGGCGGGCATCCATAGTCCTCTATCCGATTAAAGGCGTCGACCGCCTCAGCCACCTTCCCACACCGAACATACCACCTTATCAAGTTCAAAAACACCTCCAACGGAATCGCTAAATGACGAGATTTCATCGAATCAATCAAACTCCAAGCAAGCTCAAAACGCCCTACCTTACCAGCAAGCTCAACCATCTCGCCGTAAGCCTCCAGCGAAACCACATCATCAGGTACCCAATTGAAGAAAGCGAGAGCTTGGAGGAAAGGGATCCCCTGGCGGACCTTGCGGCACCGCTCGACGACGGAGGTGACAACAGAGGAGGAGAGAGAATCTGCTGCGGAGACGTCGTCGAAGGCTGTGGAGAGAGATGGGATTGTGAAGCTAGGGTTTAAGGGGTTCGGGTCAGGGTTTGACGGATACATTTTAGGGTTTTTGCGATAATGGTCTTTGATGAGAGACTGGAATTTATCCACCATTTGAGCTTCCATTGGAGAGAGATTTGCATCGATTGAAGCATTACTAGTGTGCTGATGATCTTCATCTTCGGGGTCTTGGTGATTATGGGGTTCAAGTACAGAGGATGAAGAGAAGGGTTTAAGGGAGGTTTTAGGGAGAAGAAAACGTAGCCTTGATCTGATTAAAGCCATAGATGTAACTCAACTGGGTTGCAAAAAAGAAGCTTCGATTTTGGCCTTCAATGGCGGAATTTGTTTGATGCGGATAAATTGAAACACTAACAAGTAACAACGGCTTTAAAATTCTGCAGGAAAAATCTGTTGGAAGAGAGTGGAAAGTGGCTAAGTGGTAACCCTGATGAGGTGTAAAATGACGTCGTTTTTGGTTTTGGATGGACTCATTTTTGAGCTGGGCCCATTGGCCCGATGGGCTTTTGATCTCTAACTTGTGGGCCTTTTGTTGTGACTAATCTGTCTCACACTCTCACGAATGGGGACAGAAAGCAAATGAGTACTTCCAGCTTGAACTTGAAGTTCGTTTGTTGTCCGGCAAAAGATCGGTGATCTCAGGTTTGAGATTTTCTGTGTAATTTGCCTGGATATTTGTTGATGATTCAAAATGTTTCAATGATTTAGTTGAATTTCTGATATTGGCAAAGGGATGTAAGATAAAATGGCACCAAATTTACCCTATTTGATTTGGGATCAGATGCAAATTCAAAGCAGTGTATTGAATTGTTGATGGGTTTTTGTTGAAATTGGTACTCTTTGTAATGACTATAGTTGGTGCTCATGTTTGGTTTTGCCCACACACTGTTTGATTTTATGTCTGAGAAGTGGGATTGGGTGAATGTTGCTTGTGGTTCATTCACATATCAAATTGATGAGTTTGTAGATTGTGAAACCTTGTCAAATTTGTATTTTCTTCTTCTTAATATGAATTTGGATGAGACTAATGTCTTTAACTTTGTCAATTGGTGATGCTTTTCATTTGTTGTATGCTTATGTTATGGCAAATGACAAGTAGTTAAAGATTTGCAACATTGTTTATCGCTAGGGCTCTTTTCTTTAGAAAATGAGGACGGAAGTGGAAAAAGAGTTGAGCTTTGTGTTTCTGTGGTGTTTAGACTATTACATAACCTTAGAAAACTTCTTCTAGACTTTGAGGACTGTAGGATTGTCAGGGAGGAAGTGTCCATGTTCTTCATTTCCGGAAAGTCTCAAGCTCTCAACTCCGACTTAAGGATTAAGATGTGGCACTCCATTGTCTTCTTTCCTGTTGTGAATTTTGGAACACGAAGAAGAAATATAGGGTAGTGTCTGGGGTCTCTGTTGTTGAATATCTTGTCATGTTGAAACTAGAATCATCCCTTGTAGAAATGCATAATTACATGAGCATGTAGCTTGTGAAGGCATGAAGCAGATCCTAGTCGAGTCTTAGATATCACTGCTTCTAGAATCAGCACTAGCATGCTTTGCTTGCTTCACCCGCTAATCACCAAAAAAATAAAAAATAAAAACCAGTCTCATATATCACATATTTTTTTGTTCCAGGTCCATATTTATTAACACAACACAAATACCAGTTTGTTCTGTCTACAGTCAGAAACTGGTTGAGCTACCACCTTGTTATAGATAGCCTATCCATGATCACAAACCTGCAGAAGTGTCAGACTATCACTCTACATTGTGCCCCTAGACGAACTCACTTGGGCAAAGCCACTGTTGGAGAACAATACACAATGGTCAGGACTCAATATATAAGCTTTTGGATCGCTATTTGGTGAAAGAAAAACCATCGTACAATGATGATGAAAATGAGCTCTCGAATTGCCAGCGGCTTACGAGCAAAGGCCACGAGGCATTGGGTCTTTACAAAGACATACTCTGAGTCACACGGTTTTCATGTGGCCCGACTGAAAAAGGTGTGTTATGGCAAGATGTCCTAAGAGCAAATGCTCATACACAGTTTGAACATGCTCAATTCGAGAAAGACTACAACAATACGAAACAAAGAAGGCAATTTTGTGGATGTCAAATACAGCGACAGCCAGTTTCTCTCCTAGAGATCTGACAAACAAAGCATGGCAGTTGCCCTCCTTGAGAACTACCAAACAAGGCGAGCCTTCAAGAGTTCGCCTTCATTGACACATTTAATGCTAAGCATAACAATCAACAGTCGCCTCATTTGATCTCGTTTGGGAAAAAAAGAAGCTCATATTTTACTCTAGAAAGGTTCCTAATCGTCTGGTTCTGTATTGAAGTCTCTGAGCTACTTTCTTCGCTGTCTAGCTCAACTCTATCTCCTCTATCGCTCTCTGCTACATGCGCTATTATTCAGGCCTCCAATGGCGAATACGAGAAGAATTCTTCGCAAATACGAAGCAAATTGAATCGAATTCGCATAAAGGTAAATGTATTGAGTTTTATCTATTACTAAATGTGAAAAATTCAAGTAATTAGTTTTCTAAAGTTTTCTCGCAATTTGCTGTTAGTTTAATTCACTTCTCCATCTTATTCTTGATGAAGGCTGGGTGTTATATGTACTGATACATTGTCTAATTTTTTGCGGATGCAGGCTGCTGCAGCTGGCTCTCACCAAGGGAATTGTCAAATTGACTTAATGCGTAAAAAGAAGATTGTGAGCGGATATTTTAGGCATCCTGCTTCTGGTGTCGTTTTGTAAGCAATTCTAAGTTTGTTGTCGTTTTGAAGTTTTGAATGATGATCATAGTGTAGCATAGTATGTGCTTGCTTCTGGTTGTTTTAAATTAAATACGAAGCGGAAGTGTGTCCTATATATAGAGTTTTTGATAAAATGATTCTTGGAAGAAGATTTGGAAAGAATAGTTCTTGATTGGGGTTTGATATTGTCAGTGACAATGTGAATTTTGTAGTTTAATGTATCCATAACTGCATTTAGTATTCTTGTTATCATTGAAGATGTTATATTATAGTTGAAGCTTGAGATAAGAGTATCTTAATAGCCCCAAATCTAGCCCTCCACTTCATCTTGTGAAGAACGTGAACCCTTGTAGAAACTAGAAACATACCCTTGTAGAAATGCATAATTACATGAGCATGTAGCTTGTGAAGGCATGAAGCAGATCCTTGTCGAGTCTTATATATCACTGCTTCTAGAATCGCCAAATAGCATGCTTGGCTTGCTTCACCCGATAATTTAATAATAAAAAAAAAAAAAAAATGTTTCAAGCTTTTGAAAAGGTATTGGACCATATACTAGAGGGTTAGGTTATGGACATCAGGTCCTATGTGAGGGGAAATAAAAAGACCACAGAGAAGATGGAGTTGGAAAGACTTGGATATGACAAATTATGTATATTTGTCAATGTTTGGGATGGAGTAACTTTTTGTTGTTAATGCTTGATCTTTGATAAACTATCGAGTATATTGATGAGCATGTTTATACATAGGATCTAGCTGTATTTCTCTTGTTCTTTTCTTTTCAATAATTAATAACGTACTTCCTCCATCCCAGCTTTCATAAAATGGGAAGGTACAACATTTTAGGTGAGTGTTTTAGACAAATTTGTCCTTATAGTAGGTGTATATTTTTTATTGTATTTGTGAGTTGGTGGGGAGAATAAAATCATAGAAAGAGAGAGAGTGATTGGAGAAAGAGGTTATATTTTTTATTGTATTTGTGAGTTAATGGAAGGGTGTTATAGGTAGTTATGGGATTTTATGGGTTTTGAAAGCTAATCCATAGTTTTGAAAGCTAATTGCGAGATGGAGGGAGTATTAAAGAGGGCGACAGTAAACAGGTCGCCTTTGACAAAAGCAAAAAGGGCAATAATCGTCTTCCTTGCTTTGTATTGAGACAATGCGAGAAAAGTTGCCTTCTTTTAGTATAAACAAACCAAGTGAAGCATACATTACGACCTTCTTAGCCTAATAAGGCCATCATATCAAGGTGAATTGGAAGGCGAGAAAAAGTCACCTTAATAGGCTACCAAGGCGACGTTTTGATCAATGAAAAGTCGTCTTCTTTGATTAACAATGCTGTAGTGAAGAATCCTAAAGTCATAACAGTTGGGTCTCTATCCACAAGGAGTATCTCTTGCATAGATAAGGATGCAAGCGCCTAGGGACACATTAGTTGCCCATGCATGATCCCAGAATAGACTTTTCCTCCCATTTCCTATAGCTGTACCAACGTCTATCCAAATATTAGTTGTATTCTCTACAATGCCGCTCCAAGCATTTGACATATTGTGCCTGGGTTAAAACATATCAAGGTCACAGCCTCCTTGACAGTGATTCATGCGCGAGACTCTAGGATTGGTTTCGGAAAGGACTCCAACCCAATTTTGTTTGGAAGGCCGCATTGCACTGCCGCATAGATCGAACTTCAAGGTCACTAGCTTCTTTAGGCCTTTGGAGATGGTCACAAGAAACTACAGTTATTGAACAATCTACTACTAGTAACAGAGGAAGGAAAGTGCCTGAATTGAAGACATACCATAATTTGTCCATATTATAAGGGCACATCGTACTGTTGATTGTTCATCATCAAACAACAAAGTAAACAAACTACAACCACCTGAATAAGACATCAGACCAGAGTACTACCAGGGTAAAACATGGATTTTTTTTCAAGATAAATTTGAGCTTTGAAACACTCTGTGGCACTTCAAAAAGTTTCGATATCAATAAATAGATAACCTTTCTTCAAACAGAAATGTCTGGAACACTACAAATGTAGCACACATCTTGAAAGCAACTGCAACCTGCAGATCAAGTAAGACCCAGAAAGTCTGACATCTACCTCTTGTTATATTAAAGTGTATGCTAACATAGTAGAAGATGGTATCTTCAGACTTCAGTAGGACGCTCAGCAAATCCCCTCTCAACCATCTTTTCCACCAACTCCTCATGCTTCTTGAGTTCCCCTGCCTTTGTCAACTGTTGCAAAACAGTGTCATAAAGAGATGAGCTCGGGTTCAAACACTTCTCTTCGATCATCTCTCTGAAATACTTGTCAGCATTGGACCAATCCCCCATCTCGCAGCACATTGAGATCAGAATCTCGTAAGTATTCACATTAGGATCGATACGAAGTTCATCCATCTCCTCCTTGAGCTTCAAAACCTTGTCAGTCAACTTTGACTTCACAAATATATCCATCAACGTATTGAAAGTCACCGTATTGGGCTGACAGTTCAGCTCCTTCATCTTTGCAAACAACTGATGGGCAGAATCCACATCCTTTTTCCGAGAAATAGACCTGAATATCGGGTTAAAACTATGTGCATTAGGAGCACAATGCATCTCACTCACCATTTCGTCTATCACCTGAATAGCCTCATCTAGCTTCCCATCCTTACAATGAGTCTCAATCAAGAAATTATAAGTGTAGGTATCCGGGGTGCAACCACGGCTCTTCATCTGATCATAAACCTCCAACACCTTCTCTGTTTTCCCAGCCTTGACATGAGCCCTCATCAAATTGTTAAAAATCACTGCATCCGGTTCACACCCCTTCTCAATCATCTCTGCGAAAATGTCCTGGGCTCGTGTGATCTCCTTGCGCCTGCACAACGAATCAATAACAACAGAGTAAGTGAACACACTGGGCTCAATCCCAGCTGCCTTCATCTCACCAAAGATCTTCTCAGCCTTCGAAATTTTACCGGCCTTGTACCACCCACTCATCAAGGTGGTGTACACCACCACGTCAGGCTCAAACCTGCCCTTCCATTTGTCAAAAAATGCCTGCGCCTTGTACGCCTTCCTCTCCTTACAAAGAACGGAAATGACGGCTGTAAAGGCGGCCAGGTTGGGCGGACATCCATAGTCCTCAATGCGATTAAAGGCGTCAACCGCCTCGGAAAACTTCCCCCTCCGAACATACCGCCTTATCAAGTTCAAAAACACCTCCAACGGAATCGCTAAATGACGAGATTTCATCAAATCAATCAAACTCCAAGCAATGTCAAAACGACCTACCTTACCAGCAAGCTCAACCATCTCGCCGTAAGCCTCCAGCGGAATGACCTCATCAGGTACCCAATTGAAGAAAGTGAGAGCTTGACTGAAAGGGATTCCATAGCGGACCTTGCGGCACCGCTCGACGACGGAGGTGACGACGGAGGAGGAGACAGAATCACCTGATGAGATGTCGGAGAAGACGGTGGAGAGAGATGGGATTGTGAAGCTAGGGCTTAAGGGGTTTGGGTCAGGGTTTAACGGGTACTTGTTAGGGTTAGGGTTTAAGCGATAATGGTCTTTAATGATAGAGTAGAATTTATCCGCCATTTGAGCTTCCATTGGAGAGAGATTTGCATCGACTGAGGCCATACTTGAACGATGATGATCTTCATCTTCGTCGTTTTTGTGGTTATGGGGTTCGACTGCAGGGGATGAACAAAAGGGTTTAAGGGAGGTTTTTGGGAGAAAAAAACGTAGCTTTGATCTGATTAAAGCCATAGATGTAACTCAACTGGGTTGCAAAAAAAAAAGCTTGGATTTTGGCCTTCAATGGCGGAATTTGTTTGAGGCAGATAAATTGAAACAGTAACGACGGCTTCGAAATTTTGGCAGGAAAAATTTGTTGAAGAGAGTGGAAAATGGTAACCCTGATGAGGTGTAACATGACGTCGTTTTTTTTTTTTTTTTTTTTTTACTCTTTTTTGGGCTGGGCCTGTTGGCCCGATGGGCTTTTGATCCAACTCGTGGGTCTTTTGTAGTGACTAATATTTTCTCAGAAAGCAAAAATTCGAGCTTGAAGTTGGTTGTCTGACTAACGATCGGTGATCTCAGGAACTGAAATTGGGAAAGCGTAAAAATTTCCAGGTATGTCAATATTTTCTTCTCTCATGATCTAAGATTTGAAATTCTGTTTGTAATTTGCCTGGGTATTTGTTGGTGATCCAAAATATTTCTATGATGCTATGTTGTTGAAATTCTATTTTCGATTGGAGCTGACAATCGCCTTGAAATGGCACCAAATTCGAGTAATTTGATTTGGGATTTGATACAAATTCAAAGCAGTGTAGTCAATGATGGGTTTTGTTCATCATCTTGGTATTCTCTATTTATTGACTGTAGTTGGTGGTCATGTTTTGGTTTTGCCCACCACCTGTTCGATGTAATGTCTCTGAGAAGTGAGATTGGGTGCATGTTGCGGAGGTAGTTGGTGTGCCTGTTTTCTGTTATCCACTGTGATTCACAAGATGATAGAATCAACTAACCATGCAGACTGCTAGATTCTAAGGTGGCATCTGGCCTCGTGCTCTAGAAAAGTAGGCCACCACCCATTCTTGGTTTCACAATCACAGAGAGGCCTTTAATACCACATTGAGATCAGTCAGGTTGTGAACTAAAATTTCCCTTTGCAGCTGGAAAATAGTCTCACCACCCTCATCAACATCTGACCTGCATTCAGAATTCTCACAAAAATGAAAACTATAGTAAAGGATTCTGTTTCGGGCTCTTTTTAGGGGGTGGTCGGAGGATGACCGGCGGAATACAGACGACAATGGTTTGAGGTCGTTCTCGCTGTTTCGGGAAGGTTGATTGGTGGTCGGCGGTCGGCGGTCGACGGTCGACGACCTGCAACGCAGAGACTCCCGTGGAGCGGACCGGGGAGGAGCCCCTCCAATGCTCAAGTTAGAAATTTGAGTGATGTCGAATGATGTGATTTGTCAGTGCAAATCCCAAGAAAAAGATCATACCTAACCTAATAATTACTAGTTATTTATAGAGGTGGAGAGTGGCATAAGGTGTAATATCAACCAACTGTAAGGCTGGTATTCCCACTCTCATAGATATTTTGCGCCTTAACTGGAGCACAATTGAATGGGACCACTCTGCGGCCCTATCTTTATCTAAACAGTTAGCCCCTTGTCAAGCAGTTGGTGGCACGAGCTTCATGGCGAGGTAAGGCGGTCGATATTCAAATTTTGCCTCAAATTGATCGGGCTTACAGAGTCACTTGAGTGAGTATCTTAGCGACTGCTCAACGAAATTATGAAGAGTAGTCTCTACTGAACTCCTTATCTATGTTGCACGGGGACAGGGATGGAAATAGGGACGGGGAAGGGGACGAGACGAGGAAACGGCAATTTGCCAAAATGAAGGAAACAGGGACGGCGCGGAAACGGCGATATTTGTTTTTTTTTCAAAAAAAACCAATAAAAAAAACAGAATACAGATAAATACCTGAAAACGCCGAAGATCTGCTGCCCAGACGTTTCAAAAATGTTTCAAAACGCATATCGAAACGTTTTTGTTTACTCGAAACACGTTTGGAAACGTTTCAGGTTACTCGAAACACGTTTGGAAACGTTCAAAATACTCAAAACGCGTTGCGAAACGTTTCCCTTCACACGAAACGTTTCGAGTCCTAAGCGAAACGTTTCCCTTCACACGAAACGTTTCGAGTCCTAAGCGAAACGTTTCTTAGGCGTTTCCGTCCCCGAAACGTTACGGGGATGCGAAACGGCAGTAGGCGGCCGTTTCCGTGCTTCCTTGCTCCTTATTAGTGGTTGATACTCCTTTGGAGGGTTATTGTTATTGTGCTCTTTGTTAGAGGTTCCCACCAACTATTAAAGCTTGACTGTTTTATAGGGTCCTCATTCTTTGCTAAAATTGCTCTACAAACTCCCAAACCACTCTTCACAAGTACCTTGGTTCAGATCTGGGTGGTCCGATCGAATTTCCTACGCGACGATCGGCACTTCCTAGGTGGTCTGGTCGATGGTCGGGCTCAGCACGGGTCACCAAACCCCAGTCCCGGTTTCGTTGCCCTGTCGCTCGGTGCTCAGATCAGAGCGCTCGACAACCGGCGCTTCTTCGGGTCGGCGCTCGGCCCCTCCTTAGCTGGCACCCACCTTGCTCGGTCTTCCCCCCATCTGGTTTCGATCGGCGCTTTAGCCGATCAAATCTGGGCGTTCGGCCCTTGACCAACGCTCGATTCGCCGCACGTTGGTCGGCGTTCGGTCCCACTCAAGCGTAAGGCCGATCCGTTCGCGTTGGTTGCAGTGCTGCTCTTCGGGTTTCGTCCAGCGCAGCAACGAAGGCCGCTTCGCCTTTCCGCCATGGCGAACGGCAAGGGGGGCCGACCAAAGGCCCCCTTCTCTAGTCGCGTGGGTGCCGCGGTCGGTGATAGAGGCCGCTCGGCCGTGGCGATCAGCAGGGGTAGTCGACCACAGGGCCCACCTTCTCCAGTCGTGGGCTTTGAGATTTGTGGCCCGTTTGCGTTTTCTGAACCCCTTTAAGGGTTTTCTGGGGGCTAATTTATACATCTCCCAATTCATTTCACCCATTTGCATCATTGTTGAGGGAAGATTAGAAAATATTCTCTCTAATTCTCTTCAATTCTAAATAAGAAAACATCGAATCTTGAGGTATATTTTTCACACTTCTTTGAATTTCGTTTTGAATTAATGTATGTTCTTCACATTTCTTTGAATTTCTTTTTGGATTCATGTAATTTCTTGATTGTTGATGCTTCTTGATCCATGTTAAGTGATAAAAAATTGTTGATTTATGTTTTTGTTTAGTTATGTCTTCATCCATGTTGAGTAATAGTCCTGAACATTCATCCTCATCTTCATGTAGTTCATCTTCATGTAGTTCAGCTTCAATAAACTTACATTCTACACCGAGCTCATCTTCTAGTAGTTTAGGGGATCTAGCCCTCTACCATGTGTTGCGGATTGGTGGGTCGCCGTCTTCCACCCATAAGGTCGATGCTCCCCCTACGGATCTGTTTGCTTCCATATCCACGGGAGGAGGATTTGAGTTGTTGAGAATTTATGGGTGCCTTTATACGACGTACTTACCCTTGTATGTATTGCTTTATTTTGTTTGTGTAACTGAAACTTTGGAGGAGTTACGTCGTTCTCATCCCGAGATGGTCGGCGAGATTAGCAGAGCTGAGATTACGCTGGCCCGCCTACGCAGGAAGGTAGGAGGCTCCTTGACGGAGGCCGCTTCCAGTACTCATCCCACTCGGGTATCCTTCTAATACTTCAACTTTTCATTTTGTTATGTAGATTGAATTGCCATTCTTTTGCCAGTGCCACTCTTAATTGACATTGGTGTGCTTTTGCAGGTCAAAGTTACTCAACGAGATGCCATCTCCAAGTCCAAGAAGGTGGTTCCTCATTTGGTGGGGGTAGATGAGCATCCAAGCGGTGCAACACAGAGGGGACCGCCTAAGTGGTTGGCTGAGGGCGATCATTCAGTCGATCAGCACGCTGACCATCCTCCCTCTAAGAGACACCGTTCCAGTCTCGATTTGGAGGGTGACCGCGACTATTACTCGGCACTTGGTCCAGACTTGGTGGCTGAGACCCTTGATGACTTCTTTAAGGTACCGTATTTTTACAACTCTTTTGTGTCTTGCATACTATATTGCTCGAACCTTAATCCTTGTATTTCTTTTTTCAGTTTGGAGTGAAGTTCCGCAATTGCATGAGGTACATCAATCATCATGCCGAGAGGGAGGCAGAGGCCTCGAGAGCTATTCAGCAACGAGACAAGGCCAAGGCGGTTGCAGCAGGATTAGAGCTCCAGGTCCAAGCGCTATCGGAAGAGTTGTCCTTCAAGAATGGCCGCATTGCCGCACTTGAGAGGGAGTTAGGGGCGACCAAGAAGGCTGGTGTCGAGCAAGAGAAGAAGTATAAGGAGTCTCTCCATGAGAAGCACAGGTTGAAGAAGTCGAATGAGGCCCTCCAGTCCCAGTATGATCTCTTAGAGGCTAAGGTGGCACAACTTGAAGCCAATCTGAAAGCCACTGAAGACAAGGCAGGCAGTATGGATTCCATGGTAGCTTATTCATATGAGGCGGGAGTGGATGACTGCCTGCGACGCTTGAACACGGCTGTCTCTGAGCTTGGTCTTGGAGGGCACTGGCCTAAACTGCTAGTTCGCTGTGAGGAGTTGGACCGGCAAGAGTTAGCGGCGGTTGAGGCAACCGCTGCTGAGGCAACTGTTGGAGGGGGAGACAAGGTTTCTTTGGATGCGACCCCTACTAACTCCTCTATCGAGGTCTCTACCCGTGAGAATGCTTAGTTTTATTTGTTGCATAGCTCACTTCTTTTTGTGGGCTCCAATGTTTGCACTGTATTTTCTTTTTGTTGGAGCGATCTTTTGGACTTGTAATTAACCAATTATGCTTGCACTTAACTTTTGTGGCACATCATTAATGTCTCCCTTATGTAGAGCTCGCTCAACCCGTGTTTTACTCATGAACAGGTTTTTCCTTGTCTTTCCCTCACCAAAGTTGTGTTTGTGTTTCAAGGTCGGAGATAAAGGCCCTAGAGTTATTGTTTTCCCATGCAGCAACAAAGAATAAGGGCCCGTTTGGTTCAAAAGAAGGGAATGGAATGGAATGGAAACAAATAACAAGGGGAATGGGTAATGAAAACCGTTACTTTTATTCATTGTTTGGTTCAAGTAGGGAATGAAATCCCTTATTTATGATTCCCTTTCTTGTTGTTTGGTACAAGAGTTATATCCAACATTCTTTCAACAAGTATTAAATAAGTATCTCTTAAAATAATTTATAAAAACATATATATTACTTGTAAAATAATTATAAATGAGAAAAAAAATCATTGTTCTAAAATTATAATAAAAATGTAACAATTTAATAAAAATATATTTTAACACTACAAAATTTATAAAATATGGCAATGGAAAAATATAATAATAACACTCAAAAATTAAACGTCTTCTACTATATACAAAAATAACACCATGTACCATAACAATTAGTAACATAATGGTCATTGCAAACCAAATTAGCACTACACGACGATATAAAGTCACCCGCACCTGAGATGAAAGATACTTACGAAAATGTCATAGTAGCATAATATCCTAAGGACAACCAAAATTTTAAAACTAACATTTATGCAAAGTTCAATACAAAACCCAACTACTTCTTCTTAAGAAGATCCAAGATATATTGCTTCCTCATAGCAGGAGGAGCTTGATAAAATACGCGAAGCACGTTCTCCTTGTCAGTGAAAATGGTTGAAGCTTCCAAAGTTTCGGATGGAGAGATACCATCCAACTTCATCACCTCATCTAGTATTGTGTTGTTCTTATCTTCTAAGAATTGCTCCCTATCTTCCGCACGTGACATCGTCTTTGCCATGGTAGCCATATGCTCATTCATGCCAAGGAAAATATCACCGAATCTAGAAGAAGCGTAGTCAAAAGAAACAACCAAACTACCACTATCCATGCCCTTACCCTTGCTGGAAGAACTAATCTGCCTCTTCATTTTCTTACTTGGGGGTTGAGCTTCATGTCCTTTCTCCTTCTTCACAGATTGTGTCACTGACCGAGTCACAGAATTCTCACTTCCGGTGGCACCAATATCTTCATCACTATCTACCATCATAGGCTCCTTTTCCACTTCAGCATCCAAATTCTTTATATCTTCATTAAAACCTTCACAAAAGTCTCCAGTGGCTTTATCCTTGGCATATATTTCAGCAAGAACATCAAAGTAAGGGAAGGGCACCTCATACAACCCCTTTGCTTTCTTGTGATTCTATTACATAATAAAATCCAAGAAAAAGTTAGCCAATTTTGCTAGTATAAACAATAGCAATGAGCATATAGAAATAAAATCAAGAAGTCCAATGTGCCATGAAAAGTGAAATATTACTCTGCTTAAATCCAACCCATAAGGGCATACATAACAGGAAAGTAAACTAAACAACAACAAAGTGATGCAGCAGCAAAGGATGAGGGAAAGGCAGTACTTGGGCTCAATTATCGTACTTGATCACTAAACAAATAAATAAGATAACATAGCTCAAAAAAGTGCATTAGTTAATCATTATCCGTTATACAATATTGACTCAAGTCCTCTGCATAGTTATTCAATCATTAGCTTAAATTAAATAGAAAGAAGATGGCAGGCATGATTCATGTACCTAATCCAGAAATCCCATAACATATGGTACTTCAAGACACATCAGCACGGTATGAACTATACAATGGAACAGAAAACTAGCCACGAAACATAGTATCCTTCTAATGATTGTATTGTAGGTAACAGAAAGTGTGAGCTAACAGATTAAGGCAAAAGAAAATAACCATATTTCAAACACTTAACCAACACTACAAGTGCAAATATCATAAATATTTAATCACAAGCAGCTTTGGGTTCCAACCTTCCAGTTATAGGAATAGTTAATCAAAACAGTAGCTAAAACATAAGTAAAAAGGGAAATTACCTTGACCCATTCATCGTACACATCTTTACCAACGCTTAGCATCTTCTTCTCGTCATCCCACCCGAACCCAGAGGTGCTTAACATTTCAGCTAGTGCCGCATACTTCTCTGACCAATGCTTAATTCGAAATTGGATATGTGGGTCAGCTTGCACATCACAAGAAGGGAGTTTGGTACGAATCATCTCTTCTAGTCGAACCATGTACCCACTTCTAAAACCATTTTCACTTTTCCATTTTGGATCGGTAGACAACTCATGTAACGCATCAATTAATACACCATCCTCTCGGAGAGTCCAAAACATCTTATTCTTACCTCTCCCTCTCCTT
>BSSO01002650.1:0-18658 GCA_030267885.1 Mesembryanthemum crystallinum
CTCAAAAGTTTCACAACTAAGAGTGCTTAACTTGGAGAATTATAAGCTTAATGAGAAACTCTAAAACAACAGTTTTATGATTAATTACAAAAGTCTTTCCAACCACAAAAGTCTTTCTATCATGATTGATCCTCACTCACATGCTCAATGAGCAACTTTCCAAGATTTTACTTATCTCAATAATACTTTATAGTTTCTAAATTTTAAGGTTACTAAATAAAAAAAGGTTGCACCATCAAACCACTTAAACTCTCCTTATCCAATAAACCCTGAGCCATCATTCACAATGAGTTTCAGTTTACTACTTGATAACAACCAATAACTCTATTTTTATAGTCTACATGGAGCACACCTTTCCATCCTAACCCACTAGTATTACGAAACCGCTATTACCCAACAATATCTTTTCCCCAACCACTGGCCACTCGCTCGGACAGTTTCATAGTATATAAATAGCCTAGTTGAGCAATCACCATACACGCACAAAAGGAATATTATGCGCGCCTACCCTGGCAACTTTGGGCACAGTGGGCGCTTGCCCAAGCGGCTCCATGAGCTGCCCAACGAGCTCATCCACGACCTTACACCTCAACCAGTTGTCCTCCTTTATTCGGCCAAATTAGATTACAAGCTCAACAATTTCTAATTCAAGGTGTGTCTTTTCACCTGCTCATCTCATCTTCTTCTAATTCTGATTAGGCTTTTTGGAGAGATAAAGCAAAACCCTACAATAATGAAGCGACCTCCCGATCTCAATTCCACTCTCTCTGCTCAACAACCACCACCATCATCATCGGAAAGCAAATTCGGCTAAAGTACCTGATTGCAGACATCAAGGCATTTGTTTCAAAAGTCTTGCCATCTCGTTTGGCTCCAAAATCAAGAGGAGCATCCCAATTGTTGAGATATAAATCCATCTTTCACTCACCTGTTTTTTTTGACACAAAATCATATAAAGAATTAAAATGTAACGGGGATGAGAATTGGAAAAAGGAAAAACAAAGTAGAGAGAGAAAACCAATGGAAGAGAAAACTTTTATGTCATTAACAACATTAATTCGAAACCGTTGAACACGTTTTCGAGCAACCTAGGTCTCCCTAGCCTGAATCATAGCCTTGAACACCAAAATTGAAAGGTGTCATATGCGGCCCAATCGCAAATCATTTATTCGGGCCACCACACCGAGCAACTTCTCAGCCAACTTTCTATTCATAAAATGTGTCTCATCATTCCTCACAACTAAGTATAAAAACCTAACACAATCTATCAAACCAAATCAAATTAGCACAAAGTCCTTTCAAAAAGACGACAAATTAAACCACATAAAAAGTGACAAATTCAACCAAAATTTTGACAATCCATTTAGCTCAACTCTTCATCATTCCTCGTAGCCTTTCAAGGAACGAGAAATTGACTTTTCGTCGCCCTCGAGCTTGCCTCTGCCGCCATCCTTGGGCTAGTATGTAGATGACATCGTTGGCCGATCTAGGACACTAGCAAGCCCAATGTGCAAAGAACTCAAACCTGCAGGAGCTGTTGGAGGTGGTGAGAGCAGAGATGTAGCGGAGAGAAAGTGTGAAATGTGTGAGGTCGAGGGTTGGTGGGGGAATAAAGATGGGAAACGAGGTAATTACATCATAGTTAATTTATTGATCATATAAAGAGATGCAAACATTTTGACTGGGAAGACTGAAAAAGAAAATGTAAACATTTTAGTAGGACAGAGTATTCAAAAGCAACAATACCAATCAAATTTGTATTTAAACATAAATCTTGGAGAGTGTATCCAATCAATACTCCATCTGTCTTCAAATAAATGTTATACTTTCCGTTTTGGTGCATGTATAAATAAAGGTTACATTTCTATTTTACGTAAAAACAATTGCCACAAAATTACCTTAGTACTCACACCTGCTTTCAAATTTTCTCTCATACAAATGTCTCAACCACTCTTTATCTCTAGCTTATAGAGTAATGATGAATTCGGTATTGCATACTATTTTCCACTATCCTAAAATCTTGTACTCAATAGTAAATGTAACCTTCACTAAAAAAAAAAAACATAGGGAGTACTTGTTATTTGTGTGGTATGCCCTCTTCAGGAACATTATGAGGAGGCCTATTGTGTCTCTAACAGCTTGTTTGGTTTAATGGGAAGTAGTGTGAGAACAAAGAAATCGATAGGAAATTGATACGTTTCCTAATCGATGGGATTTGGATGGAAAGGATGAAACAAAGTGAATTCCCTTTAATTTCCTTTCTTATTAGCTATCTAAACAAAGGAAAATTTTACGATTCCGTACTAAGAAACCACCAACCAGAGAATTACTTTTTTTCTCCTTTCTCCTCTCCCTTTCATTTCTCTTCTTTTCTTTTCTTATCGCTGTAGAAAATCAAACACACTCTAAAGGGTAAAGACTTTAGGCATCTAATAGAATAACCTATATCAAATCCCAACTTATAAATTAAACCTCATGATCACGACCAGCAATTAAAATATAAACCGAAGAAATCTTCATTGTCATGTCGTCTTTAATCCTTACATAAGAATCTAGAGAATAAATCTTCATTGTTATGTTAATCTTCAATACTTACATGGGAATCAAGAAAATAAATCTTCAAAGGTTCAGTTCCTTGATTATACTACATTCACCAAAAGTCTAGTACAACATTCATCATCTCATACAAATACAACCACTCTCGATGACAATATCCTTACCGCCACCACCGGTATCAACTATCAAGACGGAAAAAAACATACCCCCAAATGCCAAATCTTTACCAATGTTATGAGTTTAGAACATACCCAACTGTAAATGCATGAGATTGGAACATACCCCAACTGTACATGCAAGGACAGGCGACGAGCCTCGCCGAACTTGGAATAACAAGGATGAAGTGTGAGATTAACGAAGATGATTCAAACCTTGGAAAAGTTAGTAAACTCAACCTTAAGACTGGAATCAGAAGTTTGTGGGTAGGAGCAAGTTGATACAAATTCTAACAACAAAAGTTTCAGAACAAGTGACATGAATCAGAACTGAATGAGAACCAAGCTTTGAGAAAACAGTAATTACCGCTATAGATAAAACATCGAATCCAATGCATCAAGGATCTAAGGAGCAAAAGAAACATAGATGTCTGATAAAAATAACCCATAACATTTGATCCAGCAACAGAATTTTCACCTTAAATGTATCTATCCAAAACTTGTTTCAAAATCGTTTCACCTGAAAAAGCCTAAACCAACAACAGGATTGCTCAAAATGGACTAAAACCGCCTAGTTCATTCTCCTGATGAGCTCGTTAATGTAATTTTCTCTGTTTCCAGCGTCTCCACCTTCAATAAAGTGGTTCCTCTTCTTCTTTAGACCACCCAATGGTGCCTTCAGCTGGAATGGCCATAGGAAGTTGTTGGCCTCCTTGAAGTGAGGTCCCACGGTGATGATCTCGTGAATGAGGTCTTCCATGCAGATGATACCATGCTTGCCAAGAGTCTGGAGAGATCAGATGAAAGTAGGTCAATAAAATCACACTCTGACAATGAAGTTCAATGTTTAGTTGTGTAAAACTAGCTCCAAAAATAGATATACATGAGTTCACCTGCAACATCTAGTTACTAGCATTATCTACGATCATGATGTAAAAACCATTTTGTAAAATATTCTAGATAGAGTGCAACTACAGTATTTTTGTAAACCTGATTGATGTCTGAAATACAGAGCTACAATTGAATGCATCAAAGACAAAGCACCTAAAGCACCAAGTCAGGGAAGAGATTTCACAACAAAAGAAAACAAGCTTTATCATATCATAAATGACAAAATATGTAGCTTTGATATGCAGTATCTTCAAAACAACAGTCCAGCTGCAAGAAAACAGTTACCTGCTCAACAATGGAGTTATCGGTCAAAGCAATTCTCTGCTTGTTGACCTTTCCATAACCCCTCTTGTAGATCAATTCCCTGATGCTCTTCAAGTTGGGGTATCTACACAACAATAACTTTGATGTTACAAAACGAAATGGCTCTGAGATAGGAAACATAGAGCAATAGGGAATAATATATACCCAAAGGTGACATAGGGCTCAACCCTGTGCAACATGTTCAATGTTGCCTTGTTAACCTTCAGAAAGACACCGTTGAAGATCTGCAATGACAGAATAATACATCAGGTTAAACAGATGTCATCAAGCAAATCCATACACTAGCAGTAGAGCCAAATATCAATCAATACTTTCATTTGGGCAGACTAGTATTAAGACAATAAAGCTAACCTATGCAGAGTTTCATTGTAATTGTAACAAATGAACAGCGAAATAGAAATTATATTTCGAGACCAACAAGTTACTAAACTAATTGTTATGTCCAGTAAGAGCTTTCTGGTTATACCACTTTATTTCACACAAAATGAATTACTGAATTGAACTTATTCCACAGCATCAAGTCAAATTCCAAATATCAACAGAATCAAATCTAAAAGGTTTACTTGTAGAGACAATTCGATAAAGTATGTAATAATAGATAACTAGAGCTATTCAGATGGTAGTAGAAATCCAAAAATAAAAGGCTTTGCTTTCAGTATAGTACCTGTCTAAGACGCAACAACTGCAAAATACTCTTGGACTTGGGGTCCATGGCATTGATACTGAACACGCAATAAGAAACCATTAGCATAAATTTTTTAATATCTTGTAAGGCAATGAATACATTTGATCAGTGCAATCACTCACCCTCTGATACGGATGATGAAAAGAAGCTTAGCTTCTGGCTCAACATAAAACCCACCATTCAGTTTTGCTTCCCTCCTCAAGCGAATAGCTTCTTTCTCCTGTAAATCAAAGTTAAATTAGAAACTAAACAGCAGCAGCAAAAAAATTAGAGCGAGAAAGAGCAAACCCTACAATAAACAGACCTGGGCTTCGTACTCCTTGGCGTGCATCTGGCTTCTCTTGTAAGTTAGCTTCCTGTTTTCGATACTCTTGATCTTTGCAGCTTCAACCTCCTGTTTCTTTTCAAGAGCCCATTTCTCTTCCCTTTGTTGCTTCTTCAACACGGACTCTGGAACAATTGCCTTGGTAGCCTCCTCACCCATTTCTGCTCAATTAACAAAATAACCCATCAAGCTCAAATCAATATTAACCGATCAAAATGCTCCTAACAACTTCATTCCAGATTCAGCAAAGCAAAACAGAACACTAAAAGCAATGAAAAATGTACTTTATATGACCTCAACAAAATTTCTACCACTGCATGAGCTTCAATGAAGCTAACTTCACAAATATATAAGTGCAACGGCTGTGAAAAGACCATGGATAAAACACAGCCCCAAACAAATTTTAATTTCTGGGTTTTGTTCTAATACAACTATAAACAAATGGGCAACCTAAGTTAGTCTTAATCTCTCCCATTTCTCTTCCTTTTCTTTACCATTTCATGCTTACAACATCAACATTGACAACATTTCCACATCAATCAGCCCAGCTAAACAACAATACTCACTATGCACCCATTTCGTTCAACCCATTTCTCTACATATTTCAAGTCGCCCATTCAATCACAAACAAAACCCATCACTCACAACCATAAAATTTTACCGTTAAACCCCTTAATGCCAAATTTCATTTCAATAAACATACATAAAAACCAAAAACGCCAACGAGCAAACATTCAACAAAGAACAAAAACAGATCATAAACAAACAAACAACAATCGACCATATAATCGATCTCAAAGGTATCATACAATGCCGAAGAGAGAGGAAGTTAGAGAGAGAGAGAGGACATACTTGACAGTGCCGGCTAGAGCTGTGGGATAATTTCGGCGTCGGGAGGAGCAGAGGAGAGAGAGAGAGAGAGAGAACACTTCGATGTTAAAGAAGAGAGGCAAAATGAGTGAGAGTTAGGGTTTTGTAGGGTTTCACTCATTTTAGGGCTTGTAACTTTCGACGGCTCCGATTAAGTGTTTCGGATCCATCTTGGCCGTTGATTGGGTTTAAGGTGCTAACAAGTGAATTTTGGGCTATTGGGCTTTAAAAAGTGATTGTGTTTGGGTAGTGTGTGAATAAAGATGTCAATCTGTGCTCTTGCTGGGCTCTGTAAGGGCCCATAACCATAACTTGACAGCCTGGCAGCCCGATTACCCGACCCGATTAACCTGAGTCCATACTCGAAATTAGATATAACCTCGATTAAGCTATATTTGGCAAAATTATGAGGAATTGTTAGTTGTAATGCAACTGTTTTATGATAAAAGAGGGAAAACCAGTAGAAAATAGTTGAAAGATGTTATGAGGTGGCAATAAGATAACTGTTTTGCGAGCTGTAATTGAAGGTTTATATGAGTAGCTTAAAAACATAAGATGTAGCTATAACTGTAGTTCTAGAATAATATGTCCAACTGTTTGGTTGCTGAGATTAGCATAGATAGTTGGAAAATTGAAAGTTTAGGCCCTATTTGGGGTGGTTGTGAGTTGCCAGTTTTCAGTTTTTTTTGGAAACTTGAAACCAAATTTTGGAAACCACTTTTTTTGGTTTCCAATTTTCTGTTGTCAGTTTTGAAAATTGAGCAGACAACTATAAGCACAACAAATTTGAGCCTTAAATTCAATTTCTATAAAAAGTTGAAATTTTTTCAAAACCAAAAACTGGCAACTGGAAGCCACCCCGAACAGGGCCTTAAATTTCAAAGCTTAAAGTTAGTTTCTTTGCCAACCTAAAACTATCCGAGCGAAACTGAAATTGATTCAGAAGTAGCATCATATGATTTGACCTGTACTCAATTTGATCCGAACCTTACACAACTTGAACCGATTATAACTGAATTGAAGACAACTTAAACTACTTTGACCAAAACCAAATACAACCTGTACCGATATGAACCCATATCAAACACAACCCAATTCAAAATTACTTGAACCCAACTAAAAAACAATCTAATCCGATCATTTAGTGGAGATTGACTAGGTTTTATCTTTATACTATTTGTCATTTTGCCTATAAGTATTTACTAATGAGTTTTCCAACATTTGTATAATTTTATGAATAATTTGTCAGAAACCACCTTGTAAAATATGACTTTTTTATGCAGCCACCTTATAAAAAAATTATTAACGAAACCACCTTATAAAATATGTCCGATCAAGTCCAACCACCTTAACCTCTTTTCTGGCCAAAAAAACAAAGTGAAATGACCAAACTACCCTCATATGACTTGCATGTGGTTCATTAAGTAGCAAAATATAAGGGTAGTTAGGTCATTTCACTTTGTATTTTGGCTGGAAAAGAGATAAAGGTGGTTGGATTTGATCGAAAATATTTTATAAGGTGGTTTTGTTAATAAATTTTTTTATAAGGTGGCTGAATTAAAAGGTCATATTTTAAAAGGTGGTTTATGACAAATTTTTCTAATTTTATTTAAAAGAATCGTGGTCATTTAAATCTGTTTCTAAACTCTAGGACAAAATATTTTGCAAATAAAGATCTCTCTAATTGCACATATATAATATATAATACAATAAATAATCAAAGCCAATAACAATATTTAGAATAAAGAGGATAGTTATTATACATTACTATTATTCATAATAGACAATATATTAGTTTTAAATAATATAGAGAAATGAGGAACGGTTAAAGAGAGAGGGAATCGCTGCTTAGCAAGTAAAATAAAATAAGGGTAAATTTCAGTGAGTTATACTGAAATTTGACCTATATACACACATATGTATAAATTACATTGATATATTGTACCAATTTTGGAAAGCTTACTATAAGGGAATTGCTTAACGTAACCGGAAAATTACTAACGTAACTGAAATTTTTCCAAATTGTCCTTCCCATTTCCCTTCCACTTTTTTGTTTTCTTCCTCCTTTCTCTCCCCTCTCTCCATCACATTGTTGAACAAATTAGTGATTTCCCAAAAAAATTCAATTGCGATTATGTACTCTTTAGAATTGTTTTTTGCTGTAATCAAACTAAATCAAATCACAAAAATTGAAAAATTCCCATTACTTTGCCACCGTCAAAACTCTCAACGCAAAAGAAGTACTCTTTCCGTTCATAAATAACTCTACCATTTTCCTAATTTGATTGTTTCACAAAAACACTACCATATCTTTTTTAGGTAAAAAATTTGGTGGTGAATTACAATTATATCCCCAACTAAACACCTCAAACTACCCACCCAATAACTAATGTTGTGGGCAAAAGGAAAAGGAATATGCCAAAATCAACTTGCATTGGTTTTTGTATAAAAAGTAAATGGTAGAGTTATTTAGGAACGGAGGGAGTATATATGAATTGGGAAAACAGAGGGACGTCGGGGTGGCGGGGATGCTTGCGACTTAGGAAGGATTGCAAGGGATGGGATCTTGGTGGCTTGGCTTGAGATGAGATTACGTCGAAAGCTATTAAATTCTTCTTCTCTACCACGTTCATTCGATCTGATGGCAGGGGAAGAGGGTGGGGAAGGCTTGGGTATCGGAGGTGGGGGCTGAGCTCGTCGGAGCGTTCGGGGTGGGGCTGGGTAGGGTTGAGTGGGGGGGGGGGGGGGTGGGGTTTGTGGTGGGTGGGTGAGGTATTGGGCTGGGAAGGGGTGGGTAGCAGGGGAGGTGTACAGCAGGGGGTAGGCTGCGGGTGGTGGTGGCTGGGATGGGATACGCTAGGGCTGCCGTGGGGAGGACGAGAGGAAGAGAAATGGGTAGGGGCGTGGGCTGTTATGGGTTGCCAAGGGCTGCCGAGAGGGAGGGGGGAGATGAGAGAGAGAGTGGGGGAGAGCTGGATGGTTGCAAATAAAAAGGGTTTTTTTGGAATATTTGTGCCAAAAAATGGTGACGTTAGTAAATCTTATGTTACGTTAAGCAGTTTTGTACTGTAATTCAAAAAAAAAAAAAAAAAAAAGCATGTGGATTTGGTAATTTTGTCATTCAAATTTGTGATTCCACATACAATAATTATGATGATATGGTTTTGATGATAGGCTACCCACCCTTGTAATAGGATAATTTGTTATCAACAATTGTATATCTGAATATATCTTTATATATAATATATATCATATTAATCTATATATAATTAATAATAATTGTATCCTTCATTCAAATAGTGGAATTTGCATAGACATTGTATCCATACAATAATGTCGTGGATTTCTCAACTTTCGTCTCATAAGTTGTCACAAAAAGGCACCATGGGATGCCATATGGATCACGATTAATGATAATGGTCATCTACAGTTTAGTGTTGATCACTAATCAAGAATCTTACATGTTGTTATTGTTTTTACACTACATACACCATCTGGTATGGGAGAAATGGCTTCTGATTTAGAAACACAACCACAACTAATGGCACACTTTTCGGTATTGTTACATACCTTTTGTTAAAGCAAAATTTAATGTTTGTTTTGGTAAAAAATTGTCTAGCAGAGATAAACTTTTCTTCAACAGTTTGATCTAATGAGCTGAAGCATGTTTCAACTAGTCATTTTGAGCAAAAAGACAGAGCCGTACATAGTAGATGGCTTTCATTCTATCTTCTCATAAGCTGTGATTATTTGCTTGTTTTGAGCTCGTTGGTAATGAAAAATTTATCATCTTATCCCCCCCCCCCCCAAAAAAAAAGACAATGTAGGTTTGCCACACAACTTTTGGAAGTTTTTGGATGAGCTTTAACTTGTGGGAACAATGAAAGCTATCAAAAGTTTTGTTTGAATGGTGCAACTTTTAGAAATTGGTCAAAAGCTCCAAATGTGAAAGCTATCAAAGAAAGCTTTCACCCAAAAGTTAAAGTTAAAGTTTGCAGTTACAGCTCGCAGCTACAACTAGTTTGCCAAACATATCTCGATAATATGAAACATAAGTGGAACAATAGTTTTCACTACATTATAAAACCATATTATACGGTGTTTATCACTTATCCTTTTTTAGGGTGTGTTCATCACTTGATTGGAAGGAAAATATATATACATTCTATTTGTCCCAAAAAGCTTGCCTCTTTTTCCAAACTATGGCTTATCTATTCTGAGCAAGACTTGTCAAAGAGGGACAAATATTATGGGTACATAGAGCTATTTTTTTTTTTTTTTTTTAGTGCAATTGTACAATTAAAAGAGAACACAAAAACTTGTATGAGGCGGCCTCATACATGAGGCCACCTCATACAAGAATAGCCGGAGAGAGAAATAAACAAATTTGAATGCATTATTTCCGAGAGAGACATTGGAAAGTTAGAACTATAAATCATTTCTCTATCTATTCAAGGCAAATCTTATAGATAGAAAATATTTGAACATTAGAGGCCAACAAGATTAAGATAGACTAATACATGCAACCCAGTTTCATTAACCTCTCTCAGTTAAATTTCTAGTTTTTCCAAGTGTAGTACATGATAGATCAAAAACCAAACACTACTAGAATCCTTAGAACAACAATGAAAGGGGGAAAAAAAAAAGAAGTAAAGTAAAAAAAACAAATTATATGACTCTCCTTCACGTGAATGTCACGTGTAAATTCTCATCCTCATCCAAGAGGAAGTGATCATATCCAATACTTATTTGCCAAGTGTCGACGTCTCAATCCTTGTTAAATTGACATTACAATTTGTCATATGCCCCTCACATTCCATCTATTTCTGGCCTACACAAATTACATGCACATATTCTTATTGTGATAGTGCCCTTCTAAGTGCTTGAGCCAACAAGGTTGGGGCACTAAGGTGGGGCAAATGCCCTTCAGTATTGAGCATTAAAATCGTGGTCTTACCCCCAAGATGGTCCTTCATGTATGTGGCCACTGATGCTGGCACAGACATATCCTTAGCCGTTTGAATTATATAACAAGGGACCTTAACGAGTCCTAAGACGCCTCTAAAATCACTGTTGAAAACTGTTCTGCAAGCAAAGAGAGAAATATCAGGTCTCATATTAAACAAAGTCCGACTGAATTCACGCACCGCAGTTGGCACATCCGCCCCTACAGCTAATGGAGCGAACCCGTTGACCCATGCTGCATAATTGGCCTCCATCGCTGTGAAGACCGTCTCGATCTCCCCTTCCTCGAATCCACCGTGGTAATCATGATCGTTCAAAAACCTATAAATTGTTTATTTTGTCAAATGTAGCAAGTTTTTCACTACAAAATTGCATTAGTAGGCTTTCAATTTGACATAGAATACTATGAGAAAGACCTTATATATAAACAAACAATATCAAAATAATAACTCTGAGACTTTGAGTTGTACCTATCTCAACAAGCTATTGTAGTTATAGCTACAAGATAAAACAAAAAAAAAAAAAAAACTACTCTACTATTCTAAAATCAACTGTCAAATACAATTTGGGCCAAAATAGTTGACAATAGCTTGGAGAAAGTTAATTTATAGATGAACATATTATATACTGTAATCACTATTAAGCAGGATGTTATTGCTGGTTCCAAAAGAATTTTTATTTGTTGGCCCTTGTGAGGCTCATTATAAGTTTGTCATAATTTCCAAATTAAAGTGGCCAAGACAATTGTGAACAGAAGTTAGTAACAGAGGATCTTACTGGAAATAGCTAAGGAACTAAATAACTATAAACAGTTAAAAATAGTTTTCAATATCACATAAGTTCAAAGAAGACCATCAATGTTGGATAGCACTATTATGAAAAGCAAATCAGAAGCAAAAAGTTCTATACATTTGAAAGCTAGTCATGAATTAGTTGGATCATCAAGACATATAATCTCCATATTCAATTTTTATGAATTTTTCTGTCTCTCCCAAGAAAATAAATAAGCAAAACACCAATCAGCATCTAACTAAAATCATTCTCAAGTAGTCTAGTCAAGTCTCAACAAGAATTTGTCCTATACTTTTCCCTTCATATAGGCATATATTATTTCATAATTTTAGAGTGTGTTCATTCAACCTTGCTAAATCCAAGTCATTTAGCTCAGTTCAGTTCAACTTAGATCGTTCAGTTATTCATTTTTTCCTTTGCATTATTATTCATATAGTTGAGTGCAGGTCTCACATTATGCCAATATATCAAAAGACTTCCAAAAATGGACTACCATAATCGATTGATCGACTACCGATTACGATTATGCTTCATATATATCGATTACTTTTTTCTCATTCTAATTACTTTTTTCTACTCTCACCTAAATGGAACTCTAAACTAATTAAATGCAGAATTGGAGCAACAAAGTAAAAAAAAAAAAAAAAACACCCAAAGTTGTCAAAACATATTCGGCATGCAACCAAAAGTAGATAAGAGGATAAACCGTGACTTTTTCTCACCAAAAAAAGCAAAAAGATATTCGCCGTCATCTCACAGGAAAAAACCTCATCCATTCAAATTTCAACACCAAAATTTTTTTAAAAAAAAGAAAAAACACACAAAATCCACCAATCACAAAAACGAGCCACTAAAATAAATTCAAAAAAAAAAAAAAAAGGAAAATTCAAATTAGCTTACCTTGGAGAAGCTCCGATGAGGATGAGCTTAGAGAACAAATGGCGACGACGAATGGAAGCAAGAATCCCGATCATGGCGGAAACAGAGTGTCCAACGTAGGCACAGTGATGAATACCAAGAGTGTCGAGAATGAGCAACAAATCATCAACATAGGCGTCGAGGCTAGTGTAGCGACGAAAATCGAAGATGTCGGGATTGACACTTCCGGCGCAAGCGAGGTCGTAGAGGACGACACGGTAGTAGGGGGTGAAGAACGGGAGGATCCGTTGCCAAGCGGATTGATCGGTGCCGAAGCCGTGGGCTAGGACTAGGTAGTTGTCGCCCGTGCCTTCGATTCGGACGTTTAGAGCTTCTAGAAGGTTCGGGTGTTGGTGACCCATTGAAGAATTTGGGTGTTTTGAATTTGAAGTTGTGAATGATGATGGTACAATATTTTGTTGGGGTTAAGGTGGAATTTGGGGTTTTAGTGAAGTATGGTTATGGTGGTAGTATGTTGGTGGAGGATTGGGTATTGTTTTGAATTTGAAGTTGTAAATAATGGTACAATTTGGGATGTTTGTTTGTTTGTTTGTTTGGGTTTTTAAGAGGATGGTGATAGTATATGAAGATGTGGTGGTGGTGGTGGTGATGGAGAGTTCTTTTGTTGATTGAGTAGTGGATAGTAAAGAAAGGTGTTTGTGGGGAGAAGAAAGAGAGGTGTGAAGAGGGGAGTGGGTGGGTTTGGTGTGTGTTATGGATTAGTATGAAGAATAATGTAATGATGATAAAAATGGGCTTTTTCTAAGTTATGGATTTGTGGATGTGATGTTATATTGTTGCCACCTCGTATAGAAAGACATAGTTTTCTAAACTATTGCAGTATAATTGAATTGAACTGAATTAAGTTGAGTGAAAATTATTATGATTAAGTTGAATTAAAACTTAGCTGATTATAAATTTGTGTTTGTTTCACCCTGTTTAATTCCAAATCAGTTCAATTCGAAGATAATTCAAAGTTCATATGAAATAATAATAAACTATGTGACAAAAGCATGTGAAGTTAAAAATATGTTAGCTGCTTGAAAGGTGTATTGAGTTAAAAGCTTCCATGGATACCTTTTGAATATCCATTTAGAATTTTTGTAAGACAGATGTATAATGCAAGTTAGAATTCAATAACTTAATGACTCAAATAATAAAAATAAAAGTCGCCCATTATTGTATAGTCTCTCTAAAAATCATAAATAAAATGTTAAGGACGCTTATGTTGCAACAAGGTGTATGAACTTTAATGCTAGTAGAAGGTTTGAATACTGATAATAGTGATTTCGAATAAAGTAGTTTAATCTTAATCCACATTAAAAGAAAGAAAAAAAATACAGTAGTAAATCCACAAACGCCTGTTACAAGGTTAATATGATAAGATATAGTAAGGAATGGTGAGAATTGATAATTTGTCCACTTTCTGGTGGAGTGAAAAGATTCACTACCTTTTTAGTTTTGGAATATAATGGACTAAATCAAAATAGCTAATAAAGCTGTCAGCACTTCTTATTTATTGTGAAGATGCTGATAGTCGTTGTACTTCAGATCAAGAGTCAAACGGAAACAACCTATCTGTTCTCACAGGGGTAAGGCTGCATACAACCGAACCCCCATTACCCCGACTAGGCGAGAGTCTCTTTGAAATCATTGGGGGTAATATTGATGTTGATGCAGAGTTACTAAAATTAGGAATAATTAACTCGTAATGAAACCAAAACACCAAATCCATTACTCTGTGTTTGTTTTATAGACTAAGGAATTAGATTCAATTACTTGCTGTAATTAAATCCCCTAATTTAAAACCCTTCCCTACCCCTAGGTAACAAAAACCATTACCATATGGTAACAACTACCAACACCTTTGCGGCATCACCCAACACTACCCTACGTTCACACTAGCCAGTACCGTCTCTTGCCAAGTGCGAGGTGATCGACCGCACAGGGGCTACAACTTGAAGGGGCCTCATCGTTAAGACATTTCAAATACTAAACCTATGACAATCGAAATTTTCAAAAAAATGATGTTCCATTCTTTCCAAAATACTTTTTATAGATGATTTTACATCCTGAAACTTATTTTTTCTTATTAGTCAAGGGCCCCATTTTTAATTACGCACAGGGTCCTTAAAGATTTTCGTAGACTTTGAGACGGCCCTGACACTAGCCAATTAATGCTCCACCGCCACTAGCCCCACTCCACCTTGTGGACGACCATCCATGGCCTCCACTGCATCTACAGAGAGAAAGAGAAAGGATGAGCACCATTGACGATGAAGACTCCACCATTGGTAAAACCAGCACGGTGGTAAAAATCAATATGTGTGGTCAAAATTTAACTCGTGTGCAATAAATTGGTCATTATATGTAATGGAAGGTGATAGTTATGGCGAAGGGGGAGAGAGAGTAATTGAAATCATCTATTGTAAGGAAGGGTGGATGAGAGAGATAAAGAGGGGCCCAAAGCATTATAGGAGTAGTACTTTTGTTTTTGGTAATTTGTTATTATTTTGTAGAATTTGTAATATTTTATAACAATACTTGTATAAATTGTCATTTTATATTGAGGAGAGTGATTTATGAATGTGCACATAGCTCTTTCTACCAAACACCAATAAATGTAATCATATACAAGTGATCTTATTCCATGATTGAACCAAGTGGTTGATAAAAGTAACTGTTACTATTACCCTTTCCTTTATTTATATCATTTCATTCCTTTTCGTTTTGAACGATTGAACCAAACGCCCCCTTAACATATGATTGAAGTAACAAAAAAATAGTCATTTTACGTCGTGAAGTATATTCAAACCCCCAACAAAAAGAATTACATATCACGTTAAAATGATTGTTAGGGGAAGTGAATAGGAGTAGGGCTGCTAATCGAGCGAGTCGAGCTCGAGCTGAGCTCAGCTTGACTCGAACTCGACTCGTTAAACTCGAGCTCGAAACTCGACGAGCTTTAAAATTTTGAACTCGACTCGACTCGGTTCAATGCCCCGCTTGCTCGACTCAACTCGAAACTCGACTCGACTTGTTTTTTTTTCTTTTTTTTTTCAATTACTTTTTTTAGGTTGACCATTTTCTTCAATACACCTAAACACATATGTATGAATGAAATCAATAAATATAATTCAATTTAACATTGGCACATTTCTTGAAATGAACTTATCGAACACAAACTCCTTCTGCCAAAAGATATCATGTTTGCCTGCTTGCTATTTAAAAAAGGGTGCATACATTGAAGCTTTGAACACCAAAATTATAACCTGCAACCCGATTAAAAAACAAAACAAAACAACTAAACACATGCGTTATGAGTTTTATTTAACCGCAAGCGCACGGTATCGTTGCACAAACGGGTCGATCATAGGAAAGCGGGATCAAATACTAGTATCCTCTAATGAACGTTATCTAAGTCAATCGAATATGGATTTGTTCTAACAATTATCTAAGAACGATTAATAAGAACCAATGAGATAAAGAATTCGGGACTAGGCTACGCCACTATTACGGCATACCCTTACGAATAATTAACCCTCCAGTGATTATTGATTTAGTTTCAAGTGAGCGACTTCAACTCGACAAAGAAATCAATCCCTCTTTCAAGACAATTGATACATCCTAACACAACTCAACACCTATTTTCATGGCTTGAACAAATTAGAAAGTATTAAGAACAAGAAATCAAATGACCAATTGTAATATTCTCTATTTTCACGACAATACCATAATCATCACCCTTGAACTCTATAAATCAAATGCAACTTTCGTTGTAACTCAATTCAAGTAGATAAAAAATCACTATCTCGATCAATTATCAAATTATGAACAACAAGGGCAAAACCGAAAATCAACAATCAACAATCATTGGGAGAGGGGGATTAATCAATCGCAAGAAATCATAGTAGGGCTTTACCCAATCCCACATTATGAAATTAAGCTACCATGATCAAAGAGAGAATCAACATTTTCATTGAAATCAAAAACAAACATTCAACAAGAGAAGAGAAAAGGGAAGAGAAAACTTAGTCTTGATTGACGGTTACGAGTGCGAAAATGTAAGAATCTCCAACGATCCGGTAAAAACTTGCAAATCTACTCTAATTCTACTCTAGAGGTTTTGGAAAAAGTAAAACTGAAATCAGAATGGAGAATGATCTCCATTTGTGTCTAAACAAAGAGTTTTAGTGGTTATGGAACACCAAATGCCACATAACAAAAAGGCATTGTAAAGATTGTGCGAGGCCGCGCACGAATCGACGTGTCCACGCATCATTAGTTCCTTAAAGTAGATGAAATTCTGCCCTTCGTGGAAGCCCACACACGAAGTCGCGTGCTCACGCACGTATTCAAAGTAGCTCCGAAGCTTATTTTATTTTATTTTTTATCTTGGCTTTCATGTCTTGGCTTCCACTAGCCTTCCCTTGCCCATTCGGCTCCAACTTTGGACCTATAAGACACATTAGAGCACAAAACACACCCAAAGTAGTGAAATGGTCCAAAGTACTCTAAAATAGCCGAAAACAATACGAAGTTTATTAAAATTAGGCTAGGATGAATGTAAGAAAATCACTAAAACACTACAAAATAGGCACTCATCAACATGTAAATTCACACTTTTTTTAATAGGATTATTTAGTCTAAGTTTTGGTCGAGTCACGTTGTCCATGTACAATATTACTAGTAAGTGGTAACTTAGTAATTGGTTATGAATTTAATCCACATTTTGTTACTTTATATTTTCTTATTGCACAGTAGTATTAAAATTTGTAAAAATTATATATATAAAAAAATTATCGAGTAGCTCGCGAGCTTATCGAGTCGAGTTGAGACTCGCTCGACTCGACTCGACTCGTTTAGGTTTCGAGTCGAGTTTGAGTTCGAGCCGAGCTTAACACGAGTCTAGCTACCGTTGAGTTGGGACCGAGTCAATCCCGAGTAGCTCATGAATTGGCTCGCTCGATTAGCAGCCCTAAGGAGAGGGGATAGTATGAGGTGGAGGAAAGAGATGGATATCTGAGTTGGGAAGGGGGAAAGGGATGGATATGTTGGTTGGGGAAGGGGCAAGGGTGGATGAGAGAGGAGATAGGGTTTTATTTTATATTTGTTTGATTGTTGGGGGTTGTAGGTAGGGTGGCCATGAGATGTGCTTAAAATGCCCACGTATTGTGCATGAAACTTTATAAGGCATGACCTACGACCTCGTCATTCTTCGTGGCATGGCTTGCCTTGTCTATGTAAAGTGAATTTTTATTGAATTATTATTAATTTTTTGGTGTGTCGGAGAGGACCATGTCTTGCCTGGGCGTTAATTTTCTAGAATCATGGCATGATACATCTCACAACATTGTGCCACATACCCATGCCAAATCCGTACCGGGCTATGTTGGCCATGGGCCAGCACAGCTTATGGCTAACCGGTTTAGGGTAGTTTAGGGGTGTTTGTTTATATTTGAAAGGTGGATGGTGAGTAACTGAGTCAAGCTGGCTCAGTGACCCCTCAGACTCGACTCGGTCAAAACTCATAGCTTGAGCTGGTTCGAAAGCTCCTCGAGTCAAGTCCGGGCCTACTATGGCTCAACTCGGTATGCTTGATTTTACCCTTAACTGAAGTGGCATCATACAGTACTTCTAAAGAATAAATAAATTTTATATGTACGCTTTTACTTATTATATATTATGTATTCAATCATTGATAGTTGAATTTAACTACAAACAAAGCAAATCGATCTAAATTTATACATTTAGAATGGTGAATATAAGTTTAACCAAACCAAACCAAAAACCCAAATCGAACCGAACCTGAACCTCATATATTTTGTTTTATTTAGTTTGGTGAACTTCGAGTTGAGAAAAATCTTACTGAACCGAGCTTCAAGTTGGTCTGACTCGGGCACGACTCATTTTGGTTACACCCTACACCCATAGCGGTACCCCTAATAAAAAATACGGAAATTTCCTATGGTACCCCTGAACTTTGGCCTAATGCCAGTGGTGTCCACGCTTTTCCAATAATGACAATGGTACCCCTGAACTTTGACTTTAACGTTTTATGTAACCTAATGGTTGACGGAGCTCCTTTCCGTTAGTTTTTTTTTTTACTATTTGACTTAGTTAATGTATGGGGGCACTGTAAAATGATTGATATACCCTTACTTGCCTTAATTACAC
>BSSO01002651.1:0-18656 GCA_030267885.1 Mesembryanthemum crystallinum
GGCTTTACAGAACAATAGCAAGTCATCAGCAAAAACAAAATGATTAATATTCAGCTGCTTGCACTTTGGGCGTGGTCTAAAATCAGGAAGTTTGCTCACCATCTTCATTACTCTAGAGAAGTATTCCATAACCAACACAAACAAAAGTGGGGAGATAGGGTCCCCCTGTCTCAAGCCCCTACCCTCTTTAAAGAAACCATAAGTTCCCCCATTGAAGTTGATGGAGAAAGAGGTAGTACTCATGCATGCCATTATCCAGCCTTTATATCTTTTGGGGAAGCAAAGCCCATCCAAAACTTCTTCAACAAACTGCCACTCAACAGTATCATATGCTTTTCGTAGATCAATCTTCATTAAGCACCTTGGAGACACATTCTTCCTATTGTAGTGTCTTATTAAGTCTTGACACAGCATCACATTATCTAGAATAGACCTATTTTTTACAAAAGCATTTTGAGCTTTGTCTACTAATTCAGGTAAGACCTCTTTTAACCTCATACAGATTAATTTGGAGATACATTTGTATATAACATTACAACACAATTGGTCTAAAATTACTAGGGGATTCTAGCTTTTCTATTTTGGGAACAAGAGTAATCAAAGTATTGTTGATTTGTTTTAAAATTTTACCTGTTGAGAAGAACTCCAGAACAGCTTTGCATACATCTCTACCAATAATTGGCCAAGCAGCTTTGTAGAAACCACTCCCAAAGCCATCTGGTCCCGGGCTCTTTACCTCATTAACTCTAAACATAGCTCTTTTTACTTCTTCTTCAGTTACTGGCTTCATTAGAGTCAGCCGTTGCTCTGTGTTTAGCTTAGGGCCATAGTCAAAAACTCTCTGTGAAGCAACTCTTCTATATGATGCCTTCACCCCCAGCATATCCTGGTAGAACCCCACAATTTCCTTTGCCATGTCTTCATTATCAGTAATGCTAGCTCCATCCCTCCCTTTGAGTTCCATCACTCTACTTTTGTGTCTTCTTACTTTCAGAACTGAATGGAAGTATGAGGTATTTTGGTCCCCCAAATTAATCCAAGTGACCTTGGATTTTTGCTGGTAGAAATCCTCAGCAGCTATACTAACCTTATAAAAGGCTTCCCCTGCATTTCTCTCTTGTTCTTGCAATTGCTTGTTCTGTGGATCTCTGCAACTCAGTTTGAGCTCTCATCATTTCTTCTCTTGCAGCACTAACTCCGGTGTCAATTTGATCAAATTCTCTTTTGTTGAAGGCTAGTAGTGGTTTCTTCAAGTTCTTCAACTTCTTCACAAGGCAGAACATGTGACATCCATCCCAATTGTACTTCCAATTATCAGCAATCACCTCAAGAAAATTTTCATGTTTAGTCCACATGTTGAAGAACTTAAAGCTTCTTTTCTTGATGCTGCTGTTTCCTGGATAGCTGACTATAATAGGAGTGTGATCAGACACACCCTCAGGATGAAAGTGCACCCTGCAATCTTGAAAAGTGTCTAGGCATTGGGGATTTGCTAGTGCCCTGTCTATTCTAGACTATATCCTCCCATTTTCATGCTTATTACTCCATGTATATGTACACCCAGTTGAGTTCAATTCCTCCAAATCACATTTCACCAAACAGTCTGTCATATCTTCTGTTTCTTCCAATGATACTACATTACCTCCCATCCTATCCTCAACATGAAGAGGACTATTGAAATCCCCTGCAACAAGCCAAGGGATGGTTATATTCATTGCCTCAAGAGCATTCCAAAGGGTTATTCTATCTTCCCTTTGGCTACATCCATATACAATTGTGAGCATAAAGGGAATTTTAACCCCTAGATGCATCACTTCACTATGAATGTATTGTGTTGATTGGTCTCTCAAAGTCACTGAGAAGAGAGCAGGATCCCAAGCAATCAAAATCCTCCCCCTCCTTGAATTTGTAGCATTACTAACATAATTCCACCCTGGGAATATTTTGCTTGCAATTTTTTGTGCATTTTCCAACTTGATCTTGGTTTCTACTAGCCCAGCTAGCCCCACCTTATTCCTTCTGCAAAAGAGACTGACCTCTTTCTGCTTATTCAGGCCATTAAGACCCCTAACATTCCATATTATGAGACTATCCATGTCCACCAGGAGGTTTTGGTATTCCTGGTTGTCCCCCTTCTTCCACACTTTCATCTTGTTGCACCACATGTTCTTGATCAAACAGAGAAAAGATGTTATTGACTGAAGTGGCTGCTGTGGCATCATTGAGTGATCTTCTAGCTGTCTTGTGAGGATGAGGGGCTTGCCATTGTGGTTCTGAAGCAGCTACCACTTTCTCTTGAGTTGTATTTTCTGGAGTAACAGTCTCTTCAACTTGTATTAGATGTTGTTCATCCTGCTTGTGTGTTGCTAGTTTGATGGGTCTCCTTGCTCTAAAGTTCTCCTCCAGATGCCCATATTTCTGGCAATGGTTACAGATCACTGGTCTCCATTCATACTCTATTGGTTGCTCAATTAACACCCCATTTTCATTCATGAATTCCACCTCCTTCTTCATGTTACCAATTTCTACTTCTATCAGGAGCCTAGCAAAATTGATCCCATTTTTCTGTTGTGTATTTTTATCTACCATCATGGGTTTACTAATTAAGCTCCCTATCTTACTGAGCCCTCTAGAGCTCCAATATTTGACATCCAACCCATGAAGTTTAACCCACACAGGAACTGTTTTTAGGGACTCCTTTGTGAGTTCTAGATCTTTATGCCATGCTCGCACTATGAGGGGTTTATTATCAAAGTGATAAATCCGTCCCTCTAGTACATCATCCCTCCCTAAAGTGGTTTCAAATCTCACTAGCAGAATTCCATTTTTCAACATGACAATTTTCGAAATACCATGTTCACCCCAGATTCTTTGTATAAACCCATTCATTACTGCATGAGGAGGCGTAGCTCCTAGCACATAACACACCACAGCTGAATCTCAGAAATTGATCTCAGATTGAATATCATCCAGATTTATTTTACTCACTTTTGCGTCTCAAACAGTCTCAGGTTCTACATAGTCCAATTTAAAACCCGCATTCTTAAGTTTACCAACATCAAACGAATCCCAGATTGAAGGAATACCTGATTGTCGTTCTTCCCTTTCAACTTCCTCAGCCCACGATTCCTTCCTGTGCGAATTCGAGTGTATCAGTTCCATCCACTCATCAAGTACTTGCTGTGCTGTTGCAGAACGGTTCACATGCTCACTCATGTTTTCATTTGCTCCCGAAGGAGTTATTGCTTCAGGCACCATTGTTGTGGTAGTCACAGGTTCTTCAATTCCAACACTAGGGTTTGCTTGATGCGGTTTATCACTGAATCATTTGCAGGGATCTTCAAGGTTTCAGGCTAGCTTTTCTTAGTGATGGTTTTAGGTCTCTTGCCCATGGCAGTGCGCAGCTGAGCTATCGCAAAGAGAAACCTATCGCCATCTCACTTAAGATTTTCGGTGAAATTACCAAGTACTTGAATTAAGAAAGATTATGTATAGTTGTTTTTATTGAAAAGCTAGCTGATGTTGCCAAATATACCCGTAGTCAATAATTTTGGTTTTCCCTCCCATCTCCTGCTCATCTCTCTTAATTCTTCTCGCCCTCCGTCGAACTAATCTAATGACTCGGATCGTCTTCCCCTCTGCCTAACTCATCTCTCTCTCTCTTTCCCACTCTTCTTCATCACAAATCACCTCACCAGAAACCCTAATTCGCACTGACAAAATCAAATCTTTTACGTTTATTTCACTTTGAACTCTCGATCGAGTGTGCATAATCATCCCCACTCTCTCTCTCTCTCTGCTGCAAATTCTGTCTCTGATCTCTCTTTCCATCTCCCACCCGATTCACCGAAGCTTCCATTGATTGAAAGCGATTGTTTGAAGAGGAGATCTTTTGGATTTCGAGGATTTTACACATGTCCTCCGCTCAAGATCCGTTTTACATTGTTAAGGAGGAGATCCAAGAATCGGTGAGTTTTACTATCCTAATTCGTCATTATTTTTTCGAATTTTTCTTTCAATCTGATTTTCACAATTTCTGATGTCGAATTTGCTGTTGAATCAATTTATGTGGTCTGATCTCGGTTCGTTTAGTCAGTTCTGCGATTACTTTTATTAATGTCAAGTAAAAGAAGTAGATTTTAATGTAAAAGAAGTATACTGTTTGTAAAATATTATTGTGTCAAATGTGGCAAGTGCTGAGATTTATAAATGTCAAAGGCATTGAGAGGATATGAATTAGTTGATGATTGATCAATGGAGTTGGTGTTTCAGAAGTAAGATGTTTAGGTGAATAACAGTGAGGTAGAATACCTAGTAGCATTTGAGTAATGTTGAGTAGAAATTATGAACTGCCTAGTGCTTATGGTTAATTAGCCCACTAAAAAAGTCCACATTCCATTGGGAGAATAGATGAAGAGAGTTGGATTAATATAAGTTGGTTGAAGTAGTGCATTTACCTAAGGGGTTATATTCATTGATTCATCGTGAAAGAAACATTTTTCCGAGGTGGCTATATAATCATGCGTTAGGAATATAGGATTAGAAGGTTTAAAAGATGATACCTCAAAAGCAACTGATACTTATTGTAGAGTATGATGATATGGGCTGTGATATGAGGAATGTACAATTGTACAAATGAATGCATATGTAATGAGTGAGAATTAGCTTCTTTGAGAATAAGGGAGAGATGCTTGATATGGTGAAGTCTTTTGTATGATAGACTCTAGTTGTGGTTCAAGGAAGTTCTCTTGATTCTTTAGCTTCAATGATATTGCATTTAATATAATATTAGACGGTAGCAATTAAGACCAATAGAAGTGAACGTCAATTATTTATTGATGAAATAGAGATTTCCCATGAATAGGAACAAGCAATATGTGTCTTCTACTTTCATAAAGAAGAGCCGTAGAAACAGCTCACTTAATCTATGTTGTCTAAAAATTGATACGGGAGAATTTCCATGCCATAGTCTTTTGAAGATTTTTGTGAAATGGGAAAAATATCTATTCAAGAATGACTCAAAGTCTCCGTTCATTAAGTACTATGGAAAACATCGAAACTTGTATATGTTAAAGTTAGATATTGATTTCTATATAATATCTTTCCTATGCCCCAATCAATCTAAAAACGTAATCATCTATTGATCTCTTATTCTCTTTTATAAACAAGTATAGTTGAACTTTGCAAAAGTTTGAAATGGACGCCATTTGGAATTTAGGGTATATACAACATATAAACAATGAAAATAGTATGAGAAAAGTTATACTTACAAAAGTTATAAGCAAAAATGAGAATATGTTGCCAATATTGCTGGGATTACACGAACATGTAGTGATGTGTTGCCCATTCATTTTTGTTGTTCTCTTGCAAAAAAAAAAAAAAAAAATAAGCTGGCTAACATGTGTAGTTTTAATCACAAATGTCACTACAAAAGCATAAATCACATCTATATTTGCAAATTGGTAATTGATTAATTCCAAGGAATTATCACTGTACCTCTTTTTAATAGAATGAAGCATATATCAAAATCACATAAATTGCTCATATAGAAACGACTAAATCTGGGATAGCTGAAAACTCTTTAATAGCACCATAAGACAATTTGTGATATCGTAGAATTGTAATCATCCTCATGCTGGTTAGTAGAGATATTTATTGACAAGGTGTCAAGGTTAGCGTTCTTGGTTTTTCTTGGGGTTTATATTCAAAAGGTGTTTTGCCACGGCGAATCTTGTGCAATCAACCCTATGCTAATGTAATCCTTTTCGCTCTTTGTCTCTATTAGGGTTGAAGTTTCTATTAAGCATGCTCACCATAACACAATCACAAGCAATGTGGGATAGATGTTGGGTACTACAATCTTTCTTAATCAAAGCTAATATTCTTGTTAGGCCACTTAATTGAGCACATATTAGGTTAAAAAGATAGGCAATTATCATTTGAAGAGAATGAGCACACCACTATTTAGTCTCTATGGGCACATAGGTAGAAGACCAGTAGGGAGGCATAGAGCCTGTTATGATACTATTTGTAGGACCTATGACCTAGGCAACTAACCCTACATTAACCAAGCCTTTTGGCTTTTGGACCCTTTGTCTTCACTTGGGCCATATAGGAAGAGCTCTTGTTGACATGGAACTCACATAAAGGACTTACACTATGCTCTTTCTGTTGGGAGCTGTAGCACTTGGCTGACAGATGCTGAAAGAAACCGGCATCTTGGCTGGTAGACATAGCTATTCGAGGATGAACATAACACCATAGTTTAGTTTCTATGGAAACAATGGTATAAGACGAGGTAATTTGGCCCAAAGCCAAGCGTTTTGGGCCCTTTGTTAACATGAATACTCATAGAATTAGCTGACTATGACCTATACTTTGTGGCTTATATTTTGTGGTCCTTTATAAGGCTTTGAGTTATTCTCTAATTCAATAAAAATTCATTGTTTTCGGGCCCAAATGGGGACAAAGGGCGCAAAAAGATTGATTGACAATTGGCATAGGCTCAGTTTCCTACAATCTTTTACAGAATGTATAAGAGCTTAACCTAGACTCTATGGAGGAACTCCCATTGCTTTGGTATGTAATGTGCTTAATGAAGACGCTAGGTTTTCAGATTGGGAGATTTTAACAGCTCATGAGTGTTTGACATTAACTCTGTAAATTATCTGTGGTCCCTTTTAAGTGTTAAGAGTTGCTATGCATGTCAACTAGAAAGTCTTCTTTTTTGGGCTGAAATAAGGACAAAGTAAAGAAAAGGCTATTGATATGGGCTAATCTCTTTGTTGAGGCATTACATTACTTTCCACAATTTTAGGAGGCATCGATTACTAATCTCGTATCACGGGATGTGGTGGGGAGGATTTAACCTTATCAAAATTGGTTTGAGGCTTATTCTAAAGTCCCTACGCATCATTGAGTAAAGGTGTGCTTATTTTGTAATGAAAGAGATATATGTCGAAAGCGTAATAATGCGCATAATTAGTCTAAATCATGGTTTCACAGATTTATAGACACTAGACAGTATGATTTATGGCTATGAATATGCAAGTTTCTTTCTATGAAAAAAGTGTGTGGTTTCTTTGACATTCAATAGGAATTGTGTTGATCAAAGATAACAATAGTTTTACTTTCTGATTTATGGGAGTTTGAAGAGCTTTCATCGGCAAAAGCAATTGCTAAAAGATGAAAAGATGTCATTCTCTCATCTTTCTTTGCAGTTCATCAATTTTGGTTTGGCTTCATTTGTACTAGAGTTGATGGCCCATCACCTCTCTTACTCAGATATAACTTTGGTTATTTAACCAAAGTAAATATTGAAAAGAAAGAGGTGCTTCTCTTTCTTTTTTTCTCCTCCCCTGGCTACCTTCTGCACAACCGTCTTAGCATTTCGAATGCTGCATATTTGAATGATCTTCAAAGCCAAGTAGATTCAAAAAAATTAATGGAACGTGTCTTGTGATTTTATGGAGCAATCAGTAACAAATCTATCTTCCACGAGAAAGATCTGGCAGACAGAACTCAGAATGGAAAAGTCATAAAACATTACCAATGGCAGATACAAGTGCCGAAATACATTTCTTTCTGGACTGGGAGGAAAAATTATCTAGTTGGAGTTGTGCTGTTGCTTGTCTTATCACTTTTTAAATGTCGATTTTGGTGTTAGTTGGTTGATAACAAGGCCTTATACTTTGTGGTGCTTCAATAATATGTGATTGTGCTGATTTCAAGAATTGTTCTACTTTTTAGATTGATAAGCTACTGTCAAGCTTTCATCAATGGGAACGGGCTGCTTTAGATACTGGAGAGAAAGTACATCTTAGTAAGGAGGTCCTTTCTGGTTGCGAGAGCATTGAGTGGCAGGTATTTGTTCTGGTACTCTCACTTTTATATATATAAACAATGGTGCATTTCCTTGTTTTGTAAGTATGTGATCGTAGTGTCCTTCTGGGATTCAGATGATGTTATATTAATGGATAAGATCATCTGGATTTAGTTGTGATGTTTTCACTTGAGTATAGTAATGAAAGCTGGAATGGTTATTATGATCGTTAAGGAAAACCAGGCAATCTGGTTTTCTAATCAACCGTGTTATATAAAGTCAGTGAAAACCCATCTCATTACGCCTCCAACTGAGTTTTGCTGACTCATAAGTTCTAGTACAGAAAGCTTCTTACTCTATTGTTTATCATCTAGATTTACTCTCATTACGCCTCCAACTGTTTATGTTCGTTGTTAGTAGCTTTTTTTCATGGATGCTGGCTTACTTGTTTTTTCATGGACTGGACCTATTCTTTCGTTCACTTCATGCTGTGGTTTATACCCTTCCTAATTTACCCCGTTTATTTTTCTTTTTTTTTTTTTTTGATTAAAAAAATTTGTATTAAACCAAAATGGAGATTATTACAAGCTAAGAGGACAAGGAGTCCTCAAGAGATCTAAGCACAAAATAATTTCTAATTACAAGTCACCCCAATGCCGTTGAATATCAGTGGGGATCAGCCCCATGAAAGCCCCAGCAGCTATATAATACTAAGGTAGGACGAATACTACTATTTAATATATGGACCTTGGTATCCTAGACATACCAACATGGAGGATGGTAAAATTTTGTATGAGTTTTAATTTTTTATGTTGGGTTCTATGAAATAGGATTTACTGCCTTAATGAAAGACGATAAATTTGCACACATGGTTGAATTTTGTTCTAGCACAAAGTATTGTTACGTGGCTGAAAAAGGGCTTAATAAAGATTATCCATCAAACAGTCCAACCAAATTCAATTTTCGTAGAGCTTTCATGATGAGAACAAAAAAAAAAAAACAACTAAACGATAAAATAAAAAAGGAAAAACTAGGAGGAAGAGAGCAAAAGAATAAAAACGAGAAGAAGGGGAAAAAAAAGGATTTCCCTCAAGGGTCTTACTTTAATAACCTATTTGAAACTCATACGCAAACTCTTTTTTTTTTTTTTTTTTTTTTTTTTTTTTTTTTTTTTTTTTTTTATTACATTCTCCTTTTTCATTTGATCATGTGAACAAGTTTTGGTTGGATCAACGAAACCTAGTCCCGTTATATTGACCTTCTTAATGTTTGGTCTCTGCTTAATATGTGATATGTGGTGCATTTCAATTCTGAAAACTCAGGCATGCATGAATCATTGTTCATTTGGCAACTATATCTCCATCATTCAAGAAGCATATAATATTTGGTGTTACTATATCTCTTTATTATTCCGTTCCCTGGTCTTCTTGGATGGTGCAATGCACGACTAAAACCTGTTTCTTGATAGGTAGGTTGATGAGTTAGAGAAAGCTGTTTCTGTGGCTGCTAGAGATCCTGCTAAATATGGCATTGATTCGGTTGAGCTCGAAAAACGTCGGAGATGGACCAGAACTGCACGTGATCAGGTACTAAAAACTGTGCTACAAGTTTGTAGGACAGATATCTAAGGATTTATTTCTTATGACCAATGTTGAACTTGATTAGAGTTTTAGTAGTTTTGTTTATTGGTTGGTGGGGATTTTCGAGGATGCATGCCAATCCTGTTCCTCCACCATCTCAAACCCTCTCTTAAAATACAAACTAGCACTGCATATGGCTCATTCAATCAAAGCAGTCCTACGACTAACAACAACCCACTTATGTTTGAAAGGTAATAGCTCCACAACACATAAAGAACAAAAACAAAACAAAAGTTGAAAGAACACCATGTGCAGCCTCCAACTCAAACTTCTCTCTCTCTCTCTCTCTCTCTCATAAAGCAATCACGTTAAATCTAATTCTCCTATACAGGCTGCTGGGTAGATTGACTTCATGCACCATTCATAACTCCAATTTAAAGTGAACCATATAGCTGACGTGTTTATTATGTATTGCTGTATACAATAGCGCAAATTTTGTTAATAAAGAAGCTACAATTGGATCATAATCTCACGTCAGCAATGAAGTTGAACTTTCCGTGCATTATGTTCCTGATTTTATCCCCTCAATGAGACTGAGCTTTGCAATGCTAAGTCCAACTTACTGATCTGCTCTGTCTCTGAATGCTTTGGATAATTGAAATTTTTTCTATTCGTTCCATCAAACAAAGCTTGTCATAAAAGCTGCTATCTTCCTATCAGTAAATCACTGAAGGCAATGCCCTGCTGGAAACATTAGAGATTCAGGCAGGACCACATCTTGCCCCAAATAGCTTCAAAGACGGGATAAGTATAGAAAATATGGTACTCCCTCCGTCTCAAAATAACTGTCGCTTTAGGTCTATGCGCACATATTAAGGAGAGTATTAATTCTAGAGGTAGTTAAGGACAATTTGACTCTATTGCCCTTGTATTAATTATAACTAGGTGCATTGGAAAGTGAAATTAGTATTAAACCACAAGGGTACATTAGGAAAATGAGCAATTAATGTTGTATTGGAATTGTAAAGCGACATATATTTTGAGACAAAAAAAGTTATGTTAAAGCGACATATATTTTGAGACGGAGGGAGTAGTGATTTTCATATGCATTGCCTCACGGAAACTGTTGAAATGTGGCACTTCCCTTGGTCTAGGTTTATTGTACTGTCTAGTTCATGTACTAGCTAATTTAATCTAGCATTATGTACTGTCTAATTCAAATAGTCTTCCTAAATACATTATTAGCTTATCAAAACACATGTATCAATTAGGTACAAATACAATGTATGCAAATCACATATCTTTTTTTTTTCTTTTTTTTTTCCCCAGAGAATAATGCAAGAAATTTATCCTCACTATTCACCTCTCCCTAAATGTCTGCAGAATTTCTTCACAAGGCCATCATAGACCAACAGGGACAAGAATCAGCAATATGAAACTCTACGTTCTTGGTAGAGATTCTAAGATGGACAATGAACTATAAGAAAAAACTCTGTATAGGATTCGCCACATTTCTCCATGATAACTTGCTCTAAAAACAGCTAGCTGCTGCAAGTAGAAATCCTCATAAACCTCTCCATACACTACCTGTAACCATTTGCTGCAAACTTACTTGTAAACCTGATATATTTTTTGAATAATCCAAGCAGCTTATGTAGGTCTCTCTCCCAAAGGAAATATTTATTTCAAATTATACACCCCACTGACACCATAATCTTTCTTTGATAGCTTAGAGCCACAAGAGCTTGCCTAAGCAGCAAGATTCTGTTTTCTATGTTGGAAATCCCCACACTTCCATACGATTTTGGCTGGAAAACAATTGCTAAAGCTTTTCTATTTGCAAGGGCATTTACCACTCGAAAAGGAGCACCTACAGATCTGGTTATAAAATGCTTTGAACGAGTTTTGGCAAACTGTACCTGATAGGATTTTTTGTCGAAAATAAAAAAAAGGATTGCATAGCCAAAAAAAGAAAAGAAAAAGAAAAACTGCCTTGACTAATTAAATACTTCCAACATTAAAGAGCGTTCTGGCTGTCTACCCATGGATCCTCTCTATGTTTTCTGAATTAGAATATAAGCATTAGAAGTTAAGGTATGCCTATTGCATCTCCAGTAGCTGTATAATCTACTTTACTTCTCTGTATTAACGCCTCCAGTGAAAAATAAAATTGTGACTAGATTGAGGAGAGCCCAAATACTGTTTTAAACACCTACTTTCTCCAGATAGAAGCTTTGCTGCACATAAATGCAGTTAATCTGGATATATGCTGTTAAAGAGGTTCTGAATCTTTCACCTCTTGGATGAAAGTTTACTGTGTAAAAGTTCACTACTACAAAGAATGCTACAACCTTGATTGTGAATTACTTCTTGGCTATTGAGCCATGTGATTTGCATGAAAGCAGGACACTCCAGGGGTCAAAGGGTTTTACAAAATGTACTTGGTGGGAAATATATTGTGAATGAAAGATTCGAATGAACTGAAATGGGTCTGTGAAGCTATGAAAATCGACTATACTTATTCTCAATTTGATAATAAATCATTTCTGTTGTCTATTGAGTTCTTGATTTCTTGTGCTCACTACACAGTGACAAAATCTGAATCTGAGGCAAGAATTTCATTGAGCTAAGCTAGAGGAGGAGAGAGAAAGTATTTGGGGTCAAATTCACAATGTGTGAATTGTTGTATTTCTGTCAATCTTTCTTTACAGCTATTACAAGAGATTATATATATTTATATGTACAAAAAAAAGGAAAAAAATTGTTACAGCAGCCTATAACTAACTTTAGCTAATGCTGACATAAGCAGGAAAAAATCTAAGCTATGTAAGATATTCCAACACACAGCTCTTCCGAGCATGAGCAGATTTTTTTTCTTTAAACGATTTCACCAAGAAATCCAATTTGTAAAGCACTGTCCATTGAACTATTCCATATAGTTGATGCATACAATTGTGAACCAGACTGTAGATCAGTCCAAATTAAGTAAAAGCTAACTAGAGGCTGACTTTACAGTGAAAGTACTTTTCTTGCATCTGGATTACTGGAAAGATAAGAAATCTAAATGTATAAATTTACTGGTCTTAAATTAACCTACCCTGAAACAATGAAAATTGCAAGGAACATAAAATTGCATCATCAGTTTGTTACTTTTGTTGATTCCTTTGCTGTCCTCGTCGTTGATTCTAGTTTGAAAGCTTTTTAAATGGTAGAGGAGAAACCAATCTTTCTAAACATTATTTCGCCTTTGGACTTGCATTATGGACTGTTGAATGGTTTATTCGTTTTAGATTAAATGTAGAATGTAAGTGGCAGAGTGTCTTATTCTGAATTTGAAAGAGAATTTTGAAAATGTAACACATTTTCTTTCAGTGGCTATTGTAAGACATCAATAATGATATGGATTCAGATGACATTACTGAATTTAATGACTGAGACATGAGAACTGAAACTTCAGGCTATAGTTCTATTAGTCAAAGTCCTAATACTTGAGGGTGCATGACATGACACTGAAAATTACTTTTTGTGCTCATGCATTTAGTGCAAGATCAGGTGACATTAGAATTTGGTCTATGCTGTTTCTGTTCATAGTTATAACTTCAACATAGTAAGGAAGGGAAAAACAAATGAAAATTTACTCTTTATGTTGCAGAATAATATTACGGTTGTAACTGAAACTTTTCATCAGCTAGACTATTTAAAATTTTGGTATAGGTAGTTTCCTAAATTTTCCTTGCATAGGTACTTCACATGAGCAGGAGTATTATTTTTTTTTTTTTATCTCTACACTGATTATGGCCTCTTTTTGCTTTCTTTTTGGAGGAGATTATTGATTATAGTGTTTATAACCAAGCAAATGGAACTTTTATTAGGTGGGCACAGTGAAGAAAACAGTATCAGCTGGAAAGGGACCAAGCTATCATGACGCACACCGGGAGCTGATGAGGCTTCCAATGGATCACTCACATCAGACTCAGGGGTCCAACCAATATGGGCGAAATAATGATGACTTCATATCGTCAGAATCAGATAGACAATTGCTTCTAATAAAGTAATACTTTAATTTCATTGCAAGTGTTACAATTGTGCCTGTCTTTTGGTTGTAGCCTTGTTTCACAGATGTTACTGTTTTGTGGATTAGTTTATTTTTCTCTTTCATGTCCTGTGGTAATTTTCTTCCCAAATTTTAACATTTTTGTTGATTAGTGTCAGGCGGAAGATGTTTCCTATTTGTTTTCGTCCATTCACTTTTAAATAGTATGTGAAAAGAGTGAGCTTGGCTTAACGATTTGTGCAAGGCAACCAAATCCTACTTGATTATCGGCTAAATTAGATGCTTTAAGCACAGGAAGCAGCCCTAAGACTAAGATTTATAATCTGTAACCTGTATAAGTAATTCTATTGGGTTAATACATGTCATTTTATTGGGTTAATACATGTCACTTATGTTACCAGTATATGATCAAAGGATGGCAGTGTATTTGGAAATGGATTAATTTGTAACCAGCAAGTTGCCAAGAAAACCTATTTCTTGCCATTTTAGTGGCGTACGGTCCTTTGGCTGCCAAAATACTAGGCTTATCAGTGGGAGTGAAATATTTGGAGAGTATTTCTGACGAAGTAGTTGATTCCCAATGAATATGGGATTTTAGGGTACATAGCGCAAGCCTGGTATTGTATACCCTTGAGAAATCTCACAATCACATAACTGCAGAAGTATACTCTTCTTCTTGCTAAATTTGAGTTATAGAGATAAAAGATTGAAATGACAGTTTTCCTTTATGTGCTTCTTTATAGTACGTAGTATCGGTGGTGGCTCGTCCTGGATTTTCTTTATCATGCTTTTATTTGGTAAATGACTATGGCTTTGTTTCTTGTTTGTTTAATATTGCTTGGGAAGTTACCTCGTGACATTTAAGTGAAATGCAGAGTGAGTGACATAACTTATTTACTTGAAAGAGGAATGGGTATGTGGAGTTGATGTTCTTGGCTTTAGAACTTTGTTGGGATTTTGGTGAAGTTGCTCAGTGCTTTTGTTATTCTGAATGGGAACGATGATATTGGGTGTTTGTTTGGAGCAAACTGCATGCTGTTAAGCCTGAGATATGAATGAAAGCTTCAGATTTGTTCATAGGGTTTCCCAGAACTCTTTGGTCATCTTTCACCTTGCTTAAAGAAATATGGAGCAACAATAGGCACCCAAGGGCTGTGTGGCTTAAACCTTTGATCTGTCATGACTCTGATCTGAAATCTGGCCAGTTTATAATCTGATCGAAAATGCAATATTGCTTTTGATAAATTAAGAGCCCTTTGTATAACAGATGTCAGTTTTTTTATTGTGGCGGTCCTGGCAGAGCTACTATGGTTTTTGATTCACAGACATCTAACTTTAATTTTTCTGCAGGCAACAGGATGAAGAGCTCGATGAATTGAGTGCAAGTGTTCAGAGAATTGGAAGCGTTGGGCTTACGATTCATGATGAATTGCTTGCACAGGTTAATATATATATTTATGCAGACTTGGGGTAGATCAGAATTACAAAAAATTAAAAGTAGTGGCTTTCAACTTCGACACAGTGTATTTATTTATATGGGTCTTCCCCTGTTGTCAGTAATTCAACGTGAAATGTTTGGCCATTATACATTGAAACTTCCAGCTTTGAAAATAACTGTGATGACTTAATTGCTGTTCTTTTTATTGCTGCAGGAGAAGATCATTGATGAATTGGGTGTTGAAATGGATAGCACTTCAAACAGGCTGGATTTTCTTCAGGTATTCCACTTGACCCCCCCCCCCCTTCCTAGAAACATTTAGCTTATGGTGGCTAGCATACTTTAACACGCAGGGGCGCTACCTAAAGTGCTCTTGGTATAACACCCTTCCTGACCCGCTCATTTGGAATTTGGCTTCCTCTCTCTCTCGCTTCTCTCTCCTCCCTCCTCTTTAATCTCTCCTCTCACAAGCAGATTGAAAAAGGAGAAGGCTGATTAAAGCTCGTTAGTCTTTACTGAAATCAGCACCCACATCAGTGCTACCTTTGGTTCCAATTTGTTTTGATCACTGACCTCATACTGAAGTCAATAAACCTTCATTTTTATTTATCTTGCTTATATATTAGAGGATGCATCTGATTATAATGGGACTGCGTCATCTTTATATAAGATTTTTTCAATCTATAAAGCATGAATTTAGTGATTCTTTATCAGCAAAACATAAGCATAATTTTGACGGCATAGTATTACTCATTACTTGTACTTGCTTCGTTGGATCCTTTCTTTCATTTAAAGAGAAGAGAGGAGGGGTGGGGAGGGGGGGAGATACAGTCGTGGCATTGTATGTCTGCACATCAAAAGATAGCTCAGTATCAATTCAAAAGATAATAGGGTGAAACCAAAAGGGTAGAACACATGCAAAATAAATTTCAACAAAGTGGATGAGGGCTGTCTCAGGTTGGAGCTTAGCAAGGGCGAAGGCCGTGTAACAATGCAGGCCCAGCTACTGATGGGCATAAGCCATTGCAGTCCTACTATAGTTGGGCCATCATTGTTGCACGGCCCAAATACTGTCGGGCCAGCGAACATTTATGGTCTTGCCCTCGCTGAGCCAAGTGCTGGACGCACAGTTCACTTTGTTTTAATGAGCGGAAAGAAATAAAAAAAGAATTTGAAATGTTGGAAGATTGTTATTGAGAAAGTCATTCACAATCTGAATATGTTCGGTTCCCAAAATCATCATTTAATGTGATCATTAAGTTGTTGAACATAGGACATGAGACTCGAACCCAGGCCATTGTTGGGGACGAGTTGGGGGTACGCTCATTATAATAGTTCAATGCGCTGCCTACCCACCCCAAGCTGTTGGCAGTTCCCTATGTTTACACCTTGTGTTTAGCAATACATTATAATAGTTGCTTGACTAGAGCTCCCCGACAAATCTTTTTCTCCTGTTCAAAAAAGTTTTTTGTTTTGTTTTCTGTTTTGCAGAAGAAGGTGGCAATTGTCATGAAAAAGGCAGGAGCCAAAGGTCAGTTTATGATGATATTATTCTTGGTGGTTCTGTTTGTTGTACTGTTCGTTCTCGTATTTTTTAATTGAGGTAGGAGATGTTTGTATTCTTGTAATCGATGCTGTTTTGGAGATATGAATGTTAAACAGATTCTTCACTGAGATTGGAAATTTATATTTTCCTTTTGCGACCATTCATGTTTCATAGTCTTCAGGCGCTTGTAACTTTACAGTTACCAGATGAAGGAAATAGAATTTCATTGCTTTTCAGAACTGCAGAGTTGCGAGCTTTATAATTTCTTTGTGTAATTTCACGTCTAGTCATGGGATCTCGACATGTGATCTTGGATTGGTAAATACTAAATGGTAACCATTTGGGTTTGAGTTTCTAGTGATCGAGTATCGACCTTACTAAACTAGAATATGCAAAGACGGAATAGAAGCTGGACCCTTCAGGCAATGGACTTGTGTGTTGATGACCTCAACCCTGGGCTGATTGGCTTAGCAAAGTGGTGGCATCTGCGGCATTTGGGCCGGAATCAACTTAATTTTCTGTTATGTTTTTAAATGCAAAAAGAGATCCTGTGGAAATTGCTAAGTGCAAAAGCAAATCAATTTCTGTGGGAAAATTCTTGTGTAAAACGGTCTAATTACTAAATTGGCTTTCATGTCAATTGGCTAAATTGGCTTCCATGTCAATTGGCAAGCTAGCTTGAAGAGCCGAGCGTTTCACTTTAAAGTTTGGGTCAAAGCTGGGTTAAATTTTGTTTGTTAAGGCACATTGTTTCCGGATGGCAAGTGATAGGATCTAACTCCAGATCAGTTCATTTTTTTGATCCTCTTAGGCCCTGTTTNCTTGGTTTTCATTGTTTCACGTGTAACGCAAATCACCTACAAAATAACAGAACTCGCACCTTAGAGATCGCTTTGAAACATTTAGGGGTATAACTTAAAGTCTAATATGATTGTTTTTTCTGCTAGTAACTTAAATAAAATATGGTGACTTTGAAATCTTTAGTGGTGAATTACAGCTATGCGGGTAACTTTACATCATTTTCAGATTATTTTTCATGGTTAACTTCTAATAACAAAGTGAATTTGATGCATTGCGGTCATTTTGAATCAATAAGGAAATACTCCACTCGTCACACCATTAGGTGAACGGTATATTATTTCTGGTAAAAATAAAGATGAGAAAAGAAAATTGACCATTAAACCCTTCACTTTAGAATAAATGGGAATTTTTTAATATTTGGGTTTAGATAGTGGGTAAGAGAGAGACGGAGAGTATTTTATTGAAAAAATTTCAGTCCGGTGACCTGGGATATAGTAATATTTCACTTAGATGACTTGTGGTTGACATAATATCTATAAGGTGACCTCCTTTTTAAAGTATTATCACTTAGCGTCTCCGATGCAGTTCCGGTCGTCGCAAGCTGACGTGGACAAGCCATTTCAGATATAATAAGTACAAATATAATTTTTATGACCATTATATCCTTTCAACTTTAAGTACCTTTATCAAGGGAAATAAAAGAGGGGAAAATCACAAATTTAATGTACCCTCCTATTTTTTTGGAAAAATTTCAAAAAGGGTACCTAAGGTTAGGGGTAATAATAAAAAGGGTGCCTGACATTTACCTATTCCCATTTAGGTTACCTAACCTTTTGAATTAATTCCCATTTAGTATACAATTGGCTGAAGTTGTAAAAAACTCTGTTCGAATTACTAAATTTTCTGAGAGAATGTGCGATCCAATACAGGTTTGCATTAGAAAAGGGGAAGAGTTTGAAGAGAAATTTTGGTCTACTTATAAGAGGGTGAAATAGGTAAAAATGATCCACAAAAGGAACAATTAGAGGTTGGAAAATGTTTATGGAGGATCTATACTTCATTATTTGTTAATAGCATAATTATCATATCAAGATTTTTAGAGAGCAGCACACTTGGACAAGTGCTTCGACTCCATGAATTGTAGAAGTCATTAAGACAAATTTCAAAGCAAATAATGATATGAGTGTCAACACCATGAAAGAAATTTGACTCACAATTCTCACAGAGTTTTCATGATATCAACCAATCGGACACTAAATGGGAATTAATTCAAAAGGTTGGGTACCCTAAATGGGAATAGCTAAACGTTAGGCACCCTTTTAATTATTACCCCTAACGTCAGGTACAATTTTTTAAAATTTTCCTATTTTTTTAGGGGGCCCCCCCCTTTTTTTAGCTCCTTTTGTATTTTTAAT